>JAKUCM010005740.1:0-46954 GCA_023374145.1 Lepidium sativum
TTTCCAAGCTAAGACTTCATTCCTTGCTGCTTAGCTTGAGGGGGAGTATTAGTCAAGATGAATCCTTACTCGGCCACACCTACCTTTCCAAGAGGCCGAGTGACATTATTCGGGTCTGTGCATTATCGGGGCCACTAATATTTGGGTCCGTGCATTATCCGGGCCACAAATATTTGGGTCCGTGCATTCTTGGGGCTACAAGTATTCGGGTCCGTGCATTATTGGGGTCACTTGTCACCGGGGTCGTGCACTATCAGGGCCACTTGTCACCGGGGCTGAGCATTCTCGGGGCTACTAGCCGTTGGGACATATGAAGAGAAAAGAGGAAGATTTGTGGTCCTCACCACATGTGGTCCTCACCATGTGATGTTGGTGATGGTCCCCACATGTGGTCTCCTCCACCCTTATCTCTTTCTTCTTCTTTATTTAAAAGACAAAAAGCTTGTAAGATATTTTTTGAGAAAGAGAAATGGTTTCTTCACTATTCTCTCCATTATCTCTAAGTTTTCTCCTCCATTCTTCTACACATTCTTGAATCTTTTCAACACCTACAAGCTTTGATGAGGCGAAACAAATCAAAGAATTGATGAATGCGGTTGATGATGAATCCAATGCTATGGAAAGGAATCATACTTGGGATGAATCGGATTCCTCCCGGGAAAAAGGCTGTATCATCTAAGTGGGTGTTCAATATCAAATATAAGAGTAATGTTGACATTGAGAGGTACATGGCACGACTTGTAGCTAGAGGCTTCACTCAGACCTATGGGGAAGATTACACCAACACCTTTGCTCCGGTTGCTAAACTACACACGGTAAGGGTTCTCTTTTCCCTAGCTACTAACTTATCTTGGGATTTATGGCAGATGGATGTCAAGAATGCCTTCCTTCAAGGAGAGCTTGAGGAGGAAGTGTATATGACACCACCACCGGGCCTTGAATCCAAGGTCACTCCCGGGAAAGTATTGAGACTAAGGAAAGCGATTTATGGGTTGAAGCAATCACCAAGTACTTGGTATCATAAGCTCAGCCACACTCTTAGGGATCGTGGCTTCCGCAAATTCGAGGCTGACCATACCTTGTTCACACTTCAAAGTCCAAACGGTATAGTGGCTGTGTTGATATATGTTGACGACCTTATCATCTCCGGAATGATAAGGAAGGTATCTTAGCCACTAACTCCTACCTTCATTCTGTTTTTGATATTAAAGACTTGGGTGAGCTAAAGTATTTTCAAGGGATTGAAATTTGTCGTTCTTCGGAAGCGTTATTTCTTTCCCAACGAAAATACACACTTGACTTGCTTCTTGAGACAGGTATGGACACATGTAAGCCAGCAACGACACCACTAGCGGAAGGATACAAGGTCAGTCGAGAGGGGGAGAAGACGGATGAGCCATTTGGAGATGTTTCCAAATACCGACGATTGGTAGGTAAGCTTATTTATCTAACCATTTTTCGACCAGACCTTTGTTTTGCGGTTAACCAGGTCAGCCAGCACATGCAAGCCCCCACTACACAACACTGGTCTATGATTGAGAGGATCCTCAAGTATCTCAAAGGGAGTTCTAGTCAAAGCGTTTGGATGGGTAAGAATTGGAGTTCGGATATTGCTGGATATTGTGATGCTGATTGGGCAGGAGATGGGATTGATAGGAAGTCTACCATGGGTTATTGCACGTTTATTGGAGGGAACTTGGTAACTTGGAAGACAAAGAATCAGAAAGTGGTAGCTTGTTCAAGTGCGGAGGCTGAATACCGAGCTATGAGGAGGCTTACGGATGATCTAGTTTGGCTTAAGGCACTTCTCAAGGATTTAGGCCGAGAGACAAAGGATCCTATCACCATGCATTGTGACAACAAAGCAGCCATTTATATCGCCTCAAATCCGGTTTTTCATGAGCGGACCAAGCATGTTGAAGTGGACTGCCACAAAGTTCGAGAACGGATGGAAGCTGGAATTGTTCTTCCGTGCTACACACCGAGTAGGGATCAGCTGACCGACATCTTTACCAAGGCTGCGAGTTCCAAAGTTTGCTCTCATATCTATGGCAAGCTTGGACTCGTGAGTCTTGAGTATCCTTGACTTCATGTTCCCTAACTTGGAGTTTACATGCTCTTTTCCTTAGGAAGGGTTTTCTCCCAAGTGGTTTTCCCTTCTAAGGTTTTTACCGAGGTGTAGACTTCAAGTTTCCAAGCTAAGACTTCATTCCTTGCTGCTTAGCTTGAGGGGGAGTATTAGTCAAGATGAATCCTTACTCGGCCACACCTACCTTTCCAAGAGGCCGAGTGACATTATTCGGGTCTGTGCATTATCGGGGCCACTAATATTTGGGTCCGTGCATTATCCGGGCCACAAATATTTGGGTCTGTGCATTCTTGGGGCTACAAGTATTCGGGTCCGTGCATTGTTGGGGTCACTTGTCACCGGGGTCGTGCACTATCAGGGCCACTTGTCATCGGGGCTGTGCATTCTCGGGGCTACTAGCCGTTGGGACATATGAAGAGAAAAGAGGAAGATTTGTGGTCCTCACCATGTGATGTTGGTGATGGTCCCCACATGTGGTCTCCTCCACCCTTATCTCTTTCTTCTTCTTTATTTAAAAGACAAAAAGCTTGTAAGATATGTTTTGAGAAAGAGAAATGGTTTCTTCACTATTCTCTCCATTATCTCTAAGTTTTCTCCTCCATTCTTCTACACATTCTTGAATCTTTTCAACACCTACAAGCTTTGATGAGGCGAAACAAATCAAAGAATTGATGAATGCGGTTGATGATGAATCCAATGCTATGGAAAGGAATCATACTTGGGATGAATCGGATCTTCCTCCCGGGAAAAAGGCTGTATCATCTAAGTGGGTGTTCAATATCAAATATAAGAGTAATGGTGACATTGAGAGGTACATGGCACGACTTGTAGCTAGAGGCTTCACTCAGACCTATGGGGAAGATTACACCAACACCTTTGCTCCGGTTGCTAAACTACACACGGTAAGGGTTCTCTTTTCCCTAGCTACTAACTTATCTTGGGATTTATGGCAGATGGATGTCAAGAATGCCTTCCTTCAAGGAGAGCTTGAGGAGGAAGTGTATATGACACCACCACCGGGCCTTGAATCCAAGGTCACTCCCGGGAAAGTATTGAGACTAAGGAAAGCGATTTATGGGTTGAAGCAATCACCAAGTGCTTGGTATCATAAGCTCAGCCACACTCTTAGGGATCGTGGCTTCCGCAAATTCGAGGCTGACCATACCTTGTTCACACTTCAAAGTCCAAACGGTATAGTGGCTGTGTTGATATATGTTGACGACCTTATCATCTCCGGGAATGATAAGGAAGGTATCTTAGCCACTAAATCCTACCTTCATTGTGTTTTTGATATTAAAGACTTGGGTGAGCTAAAGTATTTTCAAGGGATTGAAATTTGTCGTTCTTCGGAAGGGTTATTTCTTTCCCAACGAAAATACACACTTGACTTGCTTCTTGAGACAGGTATGGACACATGTAAGCCAGCAACGACACCACTAGCGGAAGGATACAAGGTCAGTCGAGAGGGGGAGAAGACGGATGAGCCATTTGGAGATGTTTCCAAATACCGACGATTGGTAGGTAAGCTTATTTATCTAACCATTTCTCGACCAGACCTTTGTTTTGCGGTTAACCAGGTCAGCCAGCACATGCAAGCCCCCACTACACAACACTGGTCTATGATTGAGAGGATCCTCAAGTATCTCAAAGGGAGTTCTAGTCAAAGCGTTTGGATGGGTAAGAATTGGAGTTCGGATATTGCTGGATATTGTGATGCTGATTGGGCAGGAGATGGGATTGATAGGAAGTCTACCACGGGTTATTGCACGTTTATTGGAGGGAACTTGGTAACTTGGAAGACAAAGAATCAGAAAGTGGTAGCTTGTTCAAGTGCGGAGGCTGAATACCGAGCTATGAGGAGGCTTACGGATGATCTAGTTTGGCTTAAGGCACTTCTCAAGGATTTAGGCCGAGAGACAAAGGATCCTATCACCATGCATTGTGACAACAAAGCAGCCATTTATATCGCCTCAAATCCGGTTTTTCATGAGCGGACCAAGCATGTTGAAGTGGACTGCCACAAAGTTCGAGAACGGATGGAAGCTGGAATTGTTCTTCCGTGCTACACACCGAGTAGGGATCAGCTGACCGACATCTTTACCAAGGCTGCGAGTTCCAAAGTTAGTTCTCATATCTATGGCAAGCTTGGACTCGTGAGTCTTGAGTATCCTTGACTTCATGTTCCCTAACTTGGAGTTTATATGCTCTTTTCCTTAGGAAGGGTTTTCTCCCAAGTGGTTTTCCCTTCTAAGGTTTTTACCGAGGTGTAGACTTCAAGTTTCCAAGCTAAGACTTCATTCCTTGCTGCTTAGCTTGAGGGGGAGTATTAGTCAAGATGAATCCTTACTCGGCCACACCTACCTTTCCAAGAGGCCGAGTGACATTATTCGGGTCTGTGCATTATCGGGGCCACTAATATTTGGGTCCGTGCATTATCCGGGCCACAAATATTTGGGTCCGTGCATTCTTGGGGCTACAAGTATTCGGGTCCGTGCATTATTGGGGTCACTTGTCACCGGGGTCGTGCACTATCAGGGCCACTTGTCACCGGGGCTGTGCATTCTCGGGGCTACTAGCCGTTGGGACATATGAAGAGAAAAGAGGAAGATTTGTGGTCCTCACCACATGTGGTCCTCACCATGTGATGTTGGTGATGGTCCCCACATGTGGTCTCCTCCACCCTTATCTCTTTCTTCTTCTTTATTTAAAAGACAAAAAGCTTGTAAGATATTTTTTGAGAAAGAGAAATGGTTTCTTCACTATTCTCTCCATTATCTCTAAGTTTTCTCCTCCATTCTTCTACACATTCTTGAATCTTTTCAACACCTACAAGCTTTGATGAGGCGAAACAAATCAAAGAATTGATGAATGCGGTTGATGATGAATCCAATGCTATGGAAAGGAATCATACTTGGGATGAATCGGATTCCTCCCGGGAAAAAGGCTGTATCATCTAAGTGGGTGTTCAATATCAAATATAAGAGTAATGTTGACATTGAGAGGTACATGGCACGACTTGTAGCTAGAGGCTTCACTCAGACCTATGGGGAAGATTACACCAACACCTTTGCTCCGGTTGCTAAACTACACACGGTAAGGGTTCTCTTTTCCCTAGCTACTAACTTATCTTGGGATTTATGGCAGATGGATGTCAAGAATGCCTTCCTTCAAGGAGAGCTTGAGGAGGAAGTGTATATGACACCACCACCGGGCCTTGAATCCAAGGTCACTCCCGGGAAAGTATTGAGACTAAGGAAAGCGATTTATGGGTTGAAGCAATCACCAAGTACTTGGTATCATAAGCTCAGCCACACTCTTAGGGATCGTGGCTTCCGCAAATTCGAGGCTGACCATACCTTGTTCACACTTCAAAGTCCAAACGGTATAGTGGCTGTGTTGATATATGTTGACGACCTTATCATCTCCGGGAATGATAAGGAAGGTATCTTAGCCACTAAATCCTACCTTCATTCTGTTTTTGATATTAAAGACTTGGGTGAGCTAAAGTATTTTCAAGGGATTGAAATTTGTCGTTCTTCGGAAGCGTTATTTCTTTCCCAACGAAAATACACACTTGACTTGCTTCTTGAGACAGGTATGGACACATGTAAGCCAGCAACGACACCACTAGCGGAAGGATACAAGGTCAGTCGAGAGGGGGAGAAGACGGATGAGCCATTTGGAGATGTTTCCAAATACCGACGATTGGTAGGTAAGCTTATTTATCTAACCATTTTTCGACCAGACCTTTGTTTTGCGGTTAACCAGGTCAGCCAGCACATGCAAGCCCCCACTACACAACACTGGTCTATGATTGAGAGGATCCTCAAGTATCTCAAAGGGAGTTCTAGTCAAAGCGTTTGGATGGGTAAGAATTGGAGTTCGGATATTGCTGGATATTGTGATGCTGATTGGGCAGGAGATGGGATTGATAGGAAGTCTACCACGGGTTATTGCACGTTTATTGGAGGGAACTTGGTAACTTGGAAGACAAAGAATCAGAAAGTGGTAGCTTGTTCAAGTGCGGAGGCTGAATACCGAGCTATGAGGAGGCTTACGGATGATCTAGTTTGGCTTAAGGCACTTCTCAAGGATTTAGGCCGAGAGACAAAGGATCCTATCACCATGCATTGTGACAACAAAGCAGCCATTTATATCGCCTCAAATCCGGTTTTTCATGAGCGGACCAAGCATGTTGAAGTGGACTGCCACAAAGTTCGAGAACGGATGGAAGCTGGAATTGTTCTTCCGTGCTACACACCGAGTAGGGATCAGCTGACCGACATCTTTACCAAGGCTGCGAGTTCCAAAGTTTGCTCTCATATCTATGGCAAGCTTGGACTCGTGAGTCTTGAGTATCCTTGACTTCATGTTCCCTAACTTGGAGTTTACATGCTCTTTTCCTTAGGAAGGGTTTTCTCCCAAGTGGTTTTCCCTTCTAAGGTTTTTACCGAGGTGTAGACTTCAAGTTTCCAAGCTAAGACTTCATTCCTTGCTGCTTAGCTTGAGGGGGAGTATTAGTCAAGATGAATCCTTACTCGGCCACACCTACCTTTCCAAGAGGCCGAGTGACATTATTCGGGTCTGTGCATTATCGGGGCCACTAATATTTGGGTCCGTGCATTATCCGGGCCACAAATATTTGGGTCTGTGCATTCTTGGGGCTACAAGTATTCGGGTCCGTGCATTGTTGGGGTCACTTGTCACCGGGGTCGTGCACTATCAGGGCCACTTGTCATCGGGGCTGTGCATTCTCGGGGCTACTAGCCGTTGGGACATATGAAGAGAAAAGAGGAAGATTTGTGGTCCTCACCATGTGATGTTGGTGATGGTCCCCACATGTGGTCTCCTCCACCCTTATCTCTTTCTTCTTCTTTATTTAAAAGACAAAAAGCTTGTAAGATATGTTTTGAGAAAGAGAAATGGTTTCTTCACTATTCTCTCCATTATCTCTAAGTTTTCTCCTCCATTCTTCTACACATTCTTGAATCTTTTCAACACCTACAAGCTTTGATGAGGCGAAACAAATCAAAGAATTGATGAATGCGGTTGATGATGAATCCAATGCTATGGAAAGGAATCATACTTGGGATAAATCGGATCTTCCTCCCGGGAAAAAGGCTGTATCATCTAAGTGGGTGTTCAATATCAAATATAAGAGTAATGTTGACATTGAGAGGTACATGGCACGACTTGTAGCTAGAGGCTTCACTCAGACCTATGGGGAAGATTACACCAACACCTTTGCTCCGGTTGCTAAACTACACACGGTAAGGGTTCTCTTTTCCCTAGCTACTAACTTATCTTGGGATTTATGGCAGATGGATGTCAAGAATGCCTTCCTTCAAGGAGAGCTTGAGGAGGAAGTGTATATGACACCACCACCGGGCCTTGAATCCAAGGTCATTCCCGGGAAAGTATTGAGACTAAGGAAAGCGATTTATGGGTTGAAGCAATCACCAAGTACTTGGTATCATAAGCTCAGCCACACTCTTAGGGATCGTGGCTTCCGCAAATTCGAGGCTGACCATACCTTGTTCACACTTCAAAGTCCAAACGGTATAGTGGCTGTGTTGATATATGTTGACGACCTTATCATCTCCGGGAATGATAAGGAAGGTATCTTAGCCACTAAATCCTACCTTCATTATGTTTTTGATATTAAAGACTTGGGTGAGCTAAAGTATTTTCAAGGGATTGAAATTTGTCGTTCTTCGGAAGCGTTATTTCTTTCCCAACGAAAATACACACTTGACTTGCTTCTTGAGACAGGTATGGACACATGTAAGCCAGCAACGACACCACTAGCGGAAGGATACAAGGTCAGTCGAGAGGGGGAGAAGACGGATGAGCCATTTGGAGATGTTTCCAAATACCGACGATTGGTAGGTAAGCTTATTTATCTAACCATTTCTCGACCAGACCTTTGTTTTGCGGTTAACCAGGTCAGCCAGCACATGCAAGCCCCCACTACACAACACTGGTCTATGATTGAGAGGATCCTCAAGTATCTCAAAGGGAGTTCTAGTCAAAGCGTTTGGATGGGTAAGAATTGGAGTTCGGATATTGCTGGATATTGTGATGCTGATTGGGCAGGAGATGGGATTGATAGGAAGTCTACCACGGGTTATTGCACGTTTATTGGAGGGAACTTGGTAACTTGGAAGACAAAGAATCAGAAAGTGGTAGCTTGTTCAAGTGCGGAGGCTGAATACCGAGCTATGAGGAGGCTTACGGATGATCTAGTTTGGCTTAAGGCACTTCTCAAGGATTTAGGCCGAGAGACAAAGGATCCTATCACCATGCATTGTGACAACAAAGCAGCCATTTATATCGCCTCAAATCCGGTTTTTCATGAGCGGACCAAGCATGTTGAAGTGGACTGCCACAAAGTTCGAGAACGGATGGAAGCTGGAATTGTTCTTCCGTGCTACACACCGAGTAGGGATCAGCTGACCGACATCTTTACCAAGGCTGCGAGTTCCAAAGTTTGCTCTCATATCTATGGCAAGCTTGGACTCGTGAGTCTTGAGTATCCTTGACTTCATGTTCCCTAACTTGGAGTTTACATGCTCTTTTCCTTAGGAAGGGTTTTCTCCCAAGTGGTTTTCCCTTCTAAGGTTTTTACCGAGGTGTAGACTTCAAGTTTCCAAGCTAAGACTTCATTCCTTGCTGCTTAGCTTGAGGGGGAGTATTAGTCAAGATGAATCCTTACTCGGCCACACCTACCTTTCCAAGAGGCCGAGTGACATTATTCGGGTCTGTGCATTATCGGGGCCACTAATATTTGGGTCCGTGCATTATCCGGGCCACAAATATTTGGGTCTGTGCATTCTTGGGGCTACAAGTATTCGGGTCCGTGCATTGTTGGGGTCACTTGTCACCGGGGTCGTGCACTATCAGGGCCACTTGTCATCGGGGCTGTGCATTCTCGGGGCTACTAGCCGTTGGGACATATGAAGAGAAAAGAGGAAGATTTGTGGTCCTCACCATGTGATGTTGGTGATGGTCCCCACATGTGGTCTCCTCCACCCTTATCTCTTTCTTCTTCTTTATTTAAAAGACAAAAAGCTTGTAAGATATGTTTTGAGAAAGAGAAATGGTTTCTTCACTATTCTCTCCATTATCTCTAAGTTTTCTCCTCCATTCTTCTACACATTCTTGAATCTTTTCAACACCTACAAGCTTTGATGAGGCGAAACAAATCAAAGAATTGATGAATGCGGTTGATGATGAATCCAATGCTATGGAAAGGAATCATACTTGGGATGAATCGGATCTTCCTCCCGGGAAAAAGGCTGTATCATCTAAGTGGGTGTTCAATATCAAATATAAGAGTAATGGTGACATTGAGAGGTACATGGCACGACTTGTAGCTAGAGGCTTCACTCAGACCTATGGGGAAGATTACACCAACACCTTTGCTCCGGTTGCTAAACTACACACGGTAAGGGTTCTCTTTTCCCTAGCTACTAACTTATCTTGGGATTTATGGCAGATGGATGTCAAGAATGCCTTCCTTCAAGGAGAGCTTGAGGAGGAAGTGTATATGACACCACCACCGGGCATTGAATCCAAGGTCACTCCCGGGAAAGTATTGAGACTAAGGAAAGCGATTTATGGGTTGAAGCAATCACCAAGTGCTTGGTATCATAAGCTCAGCCACACTCTTAGGGATCGTGGCTTCCGCAAATTCGAGGCTGACCATACCTTGTTCACACTTCAAAGTCCAAACGGTATAGTGGCTGTGTTGATATATGTTGACGACCTTATCATCTCCGGGAATGATAAGGAAGGTATCTTAGCCACTAAATCCTACCTTCATTCTGTTTTTGATATTAAAGACTTGGGTGAGCTAAAGTATTTTCAAGGGATTGAAATTTGTCGTTCTTCGGAAGCGTTATTTCTTTCCCAACGAAAATACACACTTGACTTGCTTCTTGAGACAGGTATGGACACATGTAAGCCAGCAACGACACCACTAGCGGAAGGATACAAGGTCAGTCGAGAGGGGGAGAAGACGGATGAGCCATTTGGAGATGTTTCCAAATACCGACGATTGGTAGGTAAGCTTATTTATCTAACCATTTTTCGACCAGACCTTTGTTTTGCGGTTAACCAGGTCAGCCAGCACATGCAAGCCCCCACTACACAACACTGGTCTATGATTGAGAGGATCCTCAAGTATCTCAAAGGGAGTTCTAGTCAAGGCGTTTGGATGGGTAAGAATTGGAGTTCGGATATTGCTGGATATTGTGATGCTGATTGGGCAGGAGATAGGATTGATAGGAAGTCTACCACGGGTTATTGCATGTTTATTGGAGGGAACTTGGTAACTTGGAAGACAAAGAAGCAGAAAGTGGTAGCTTGTTCAAGTGCGGAGGCTGAATACCGAGCTATGAGGAGGCTTACGGATGAGCTAGTTTGGTTTAAGGCACTTCTCAAGGATTTAGGCCGAGATACAAAGGATCCTATCACCATGCATTGTGACAACAAAGCAACCATTTATATCGCCTCAAATCCTGTTTTTCATGAGCGGACCAAGCATGTTGAAGTGGACTGCCACAAAGTTCGAGAACGGATGGAAGCTGGAATTGTTCTTCCGTGCTACACACCGAGTAGGGATCAGCTGGCCGACATCTTTGCCAAGGCTGCGAGTTTCAAAGTTTGCTCTCATATCTATGGCAAGCTTGGACTCGTGAGTCTTGAGTATCCTTGACTTCATGTTCCCTAACTTGGAGTTTACATGCTCTTTTCCTTAGGAAGAGTTTTGTCCCAAGTGGTTTTCCCTTCTAAGGTTTTTACCGAGGTGTAGACTTCAAGTTTCCAAGCTAAGCCTTCATTCCTTGCGGCTTACCTTGAGCGGGAGTATTAGTCAAGATGAATCCTCACTCAGCCACACCTACCTTTTCAAGAGGCCGAGTGACATTATTCAGGTTCGTACATTATCGGGGCCACTAATATTTGGGTCCGTGCATTATCCGGGCCACTAATATTTGGGTCCGTGCATTATCCGGGCCACTAGGAATACCCTAATCATTGATCTTAAACCTCGAGAACCCGTTTTTCCTCTATTGAATTTTCGTGAATTTAATACTCTGCTTTAGATTAAGATTTCATGTTGCACTTTATTATTAGTTTCACTATTGCTTTACTTTTAATGCTCTGTTTTTACATTCTAATACTTTGTTTAATTTTTAGCATTTTGTTTTAAGATTTCATTGTCACCTAGGATAGATAACCACTCGCTAAAACTGAATTTGGCTTAGATTAGAATAAGTAGATTATATCTTGATTGCTAGTTACTCTCCCATTGGATTGACACCATATTGTGCTACAATTGATTAGATAGACAGTTTGGTATTTGAGAAAACACCGCAAAAACATCTTTTTCAAATTGGCGCCGTTGCCAACTGGGATTAGTTAGCTACAATTAGGAAAATCACTTTTCTAAGACTAAGTTTTACTATACTATTATTCTAAAATCGTTTCTGGTTTTTTGTTTGCTTTCAGGTACACTCGATCAACAAGCTCGACCAACACAACCCGAGCTCGTTGATCTTTCTACTGTATCCAGAAAGCTCTAGCAGAACCAAGAAACACTCGATCACTACACTCGAGCACCAGCCACTCGAGTGTTATTTCTAACCACACAAATCACTTGCATGAATACCAGATCCCGTGGAAGTGAAGACCTCATTCCATACTCTGACAGAATAGACTGTTTGCGTCGTGAATACATGCGAGAACAACGGAACAGATTGAACGAAGAATACATGGATCATGTGAACATGGAAGCACAAGTACAAGCTACTGAACTAGGAACTCGTCCTAGGAGAGTCAGACACATTGGCGCCGGTGATGCTCCCAGTATCCACACTCAACGCCATGGAATTTTCCCACCAGCCATCACCAACAATAACTTTGAGATTAAGAGTGGAATGATCTCCATGGTTCAGAACAGTAAATTTCATGGTTTACCTTCTGAGGACCCACTAGATCATCTTGATGAATTTGAAAGACTAACCAGTCTGACAAAAATAAATGGGGTTAGTGAGGATGCTCTGAAATTGCGATTGTTTCCTTTCTCTCTTGGAGACAAAGCACATCTATGGGAAAAACACTTGCCACAAGGGTCTATCACATCTTGGGATGCCTGCAAAGAAGCGTTTCTAGGCAAATTCTTCTCCAACTCTAGAACTGCGAAACTTTGCAATTCCATCTCTGGTTTTAAGCAAAACCATTCCGAAACATTCTCTGAGGCTTGGGAACGATTTAAGATGTACCAATCACAATGTCCTCATCATGGTTTCACTACTAAGTCCCTTCTCAGTACTCTCTACAGAGGCGTGATCCCCAAGATACACATGTTGCTAGACATAGCCAGCAATGGGAATTTTCTGAATAAAGATGTCGATGATGGATGGGAATTAGTGGAGAATTTAGCTCAAGCAGACGGCCAATACAGTGAAGACTATGATCGAACTCCTAGAGGCGTAACAAATTCAGATATGGTTAGTAGAAAGGAGCTCAAAGCCATACAAGACAAACTGGACAAACTACTTTCAGCTCACCATAAGCAAGTACACCATGTCGGTGAAACAGAACGGGTTGAAGAAGACGATGACGAAGTTGAAGAGGTCAATTTCGTACAAAACCAAAGCAACAATTTCAGACAATTCAACAGCTACAAACCCAACCCCAACCTCTCCTACAGAAACACAAATGTAGTGAATCCAAACGACCAGGTGTACCCACCCAAACCACATCCGCAACCACAACCAAAACCATTCATACCCAAACAACATTACCAGCAAACACACCACCAACCACCTCTTGGATACAACACCCAACCACCACAACAAACACCTGAAGTGATGGACATCTTGCAGCAGATACTAAAGGGACAGACAGCCAGCGCTTCCGAATTAACACGAAAATTTGCTGAAGTACATGCTAAGATCGATGCTTCACATAATGAACTCAACTGCAAATTTGAGACTCTCAATGCCCGTCTCAAATATGTGGAGAATCAACAAGGATCTTCATCAACAAATAAACAAACCGGACAGCTACCTGGGAAAGCTGTTCAAAACCCTAAGGAGTATCACGCCAACGCCATTACACTCCGTAGTGGCCGTGAATTGCTAATTCGTGTTGAACCGACAGAGAACACTGAGGACAGTGTCCTTCTAGAAGGAGAGGATGATTTGGTCAAAGAACAAACAGAAATCAGCACAGAAAAACCGAAATCTATGACACTCGACCAACACACTCGAGCACCACCTGCTCGAGTGTCAGAAGATAAGCCCAAAAACACAACTGACATACAAAAAGACCCAAAACCGTTTGCTCCACCTCCTTTCAAACCGCAGCTTCCTTTTCCACAGAGATTCAAAAAGGATGTTGCAAACAAGTTCAAAGCTCTCTTTGAAAAGCAGATGAGGGACGTTGAAGTGAAAATACCTATTCTAGATGCCTTTATGCTAATGCCCCCTTATCAAAAGTTTTTGAAAGACGCAGTCAAAGACAGAACACAAGAAGTCGAAGGGATGGTTGTGCTAACTCATGAGGTCAGCGCTATCATACAAAGAAATGTTGTGCCTAAGAAGCTTGATGATCCAGGATTGTTCACGATTCCATGCTCGCTTGGACCTCTCACATTTAGGAGTTGCTTGTGTGATTTAGGGGCATCGATCAGCCTAATGCCTCTAACAGTCGCCAAAAGATTAGGGTTCGATAAATACAAGTCTTGTAAGATATCCTTGGTACTAGCTGACAGATCGGTTAAGATTCCACATGGAATTCTAGAAGACTTACCAGTTCGGGTTGGAGGAGTAGAAATCCCCACGGATTTCGTTGTTCTAGATATGGGAGAAGAACCAAAGGACCCCTTGCTGTTTGGAAGGCCCTTCTTAGCCACTGCAGGAGCTGTGATCAATGTGCCAAAAGGAGAAATCGAACTCAACCTTGGGAAAGATTTCAAGATGACTTTCAGCATCAGCGACATAATGAGAAAACCGACCATTGAGGGTCAGCTGTTCGTGGTGCAAGAAATATATGATCTTTCAAAGGACCTGTTTGGAGAATTGATGGAGAAAGACAACCTTGGTACTGCTTTAATAAAAGACGGTTGTGATGGATACATATACGAAGAAACTGAGGTCTACAAAGGCTTGTTGGACTCTTGCAAATCACTGAAAAGTGAAAAACAGTTCGAGACCTTACACTCGACCTCAACACTCGAGCAAGCAGAGCTCGAGCATCCCGATTTAACATTTGGAAATCAACACTCGACCTCAACACTCGACCACACTAAGGTCGAGTGTCAGATCGATGATGACTGGTCGGAGCTCAAATCACCGAAAGTGGAACTTAAACCACTCCCCTCCGGGCTCAGGTACGCATTTCTTGGATCTAACTCTACTTATCCAATAATAGTAAACAATGCATTGAGTGATGATGAGTTAGACATGTTGCTTTCTGAATTAAGACGGTTTAGAAAAGCTTTAGGATATTCACTGTCTGACATTAGAGGGATCTCTCCCGACTTATGCACACACAGAATTCACCTTGAAAATGAATCTTATTCTAGCAGGGAACCTCAAAGGAGATTGAATCCTAATTTAAAGGAGGTCGTTAAAAAGGAAATTTTAAAACTGTTTGATGCTGATATAATTTACCCTATTTCTGATAGTAAATGGGTATCTCCTGTGCATTGTGTGCCTAAGAAGGGAGGGGTCACTGTCATTAGAAATGAAAATGATGATTTGATTCCAACTAGAACTGTTACAGGACATAGGATGTGCATTGATTTTAGGAAATTGAATTCTGCATCTAGAAAAGATCATTATCCTTTGCCATTCATCGACCAAATGCTAGAAAGGTTGGCTAATCATTCATATTATTGTTTCCTTGATGGATATAGTGGATTTTTCCAAATCCATATACATCCAAATGATCAGGAAAAAACAACTTTTACTTGCCCTTATGCTACATTTGCATATAGGAGAATGCCATTTGGTCTTTGTAATGCACCTGCTACTTTTCAACGTTGCATGACTTCTATATTTTTGGATCTGATTGAGGAGATGGTCGAAGTGTTCATGGACGATTTCTCTGTCTATGGTTCGTCCTTCTCCTCTTGTTTGTCAAACTTGTGCAGGGTTCTATCTAGGTGCATTGAGACGGATTTAGTGCTTAATTGGGAGAAATGCCACTTTATGGTGAAAGAAGGGATCGTTCTATGTCATAAGATTTCAGAAAAGGGCATTGAAGTCGACAAAGCTAAGATAGAAGTTATGGTTCAGTTGCAACCGCCGAAAACTGTCAAAGACATTAGGAGTTTCTTGGGACATGCAGGATTCTATAGGCGATTCATCAAAGACTTTTCGAAGACTGCTAGGCCTTTGACTCGTCTCCTTTGCAAGGAGGCGGATTTCGTCTTTGACGAGGAATGCCTCAAGGCTTTTCTCGAACTTAAAGACGCCTTGATAACAGCACCAATAGTCCAAGCACCTGATTGGAATCTCCCTTTTGAGATAATGTGTGATGCTAGTGACTATGCTGTTGGAGCAGTTCTGGGGCAGAAGGTAGATAGGAAACTGAATGTGATCTACTATGCTAGTAGAACACTAGACGAAGCCCAGGTGAAATACGCCACCACAGAGAAGGAATTGCTTGTAGTTGTGTTCGCCTTTGAGAAATTCCGGTCCTATCTGGTTGGATCAAAAGTTATTGTGCATACTGATCATGCAGCTCTAAGATATTTATGAAAAAGAAGGATGCCAAGCCTAGACTGCTTAGATGGATTTTGTTGCTGCAAGAATTCGACATGGAGATAGTTGATAAACCAGGGATTGAAAACGGTGTTGCTGATCACTTATCAAGGATACAGGTTGAAGAAACCCTTCCAATGAATGATTCTATGCCTAAAGAGCAACTGTTGAGTTTTTCCACCGAACACTCGACCATGACACTCGAGCACCACCTGCTCGAGTGTCAAACCCACAGACAAAGAAGACGTTTTTCGATCGGATCGAAGTTTGTGGGAACATGCTTACCATGGTATGCCGACTTGGTAAACTATTTGGTCGGAGGAGAACTGCCTAAAACCTTGAATTATCATCAAAGGAAGAAATTCTTCAGGGATGTAAGGCAGTATTTTTGGGATGAACCTTATCTCTACAAGCAAGGATCTGATGGACGGTTCAGGAGATGTGTATCAGAAGAGGAAGTCAATGGAATTTTAGAACACTGTCATGGATCTACTTATGGAGGACACTTTGCTGCATTCAAAACAGCACAGAAAATCCTTCAATCCGGATTATGGTGGCTATCAATTTTCAAAGACTGCCAAGAGTTCATATCCAGATGTGATTGCTGCCAAAGAATGGGCAGTATAAGCAAGAGGAATGAGATGCCGCAGAATCCGATCTTGGAGATAGAAGTGTTTGATTGTTGGGAAATCAATTTCATGGGACCATTTAAGCCTCCTTCTTTAGGAAATAGTTACATTCTGGTTGTTGTGGATTATGTCTCTAAATGGGTAGAAGCTATTGCAGCTCCTACAAACGATGCAAAGGTGGTACTTAAGCTCTTCAAACACATTATATTTCCCAGATTTGGTGTGCCAAGAGTTGTGATCAGCGATGGAGGATCCCACTTTGTCAACAAGGTTTTCGAGAATTTGCTTAGGAAACATGGGGTTAAACACAAAGTGGCAACTCCTTATCATCCTCAAACCAGCGGACAAGTTGAAGTCTCTAATAGACAGATCAAATCGATTTTGATGAAGATAGTTGGGCTGTCAAAACGTGATTGGACCGCCAAATTAGATGATACTTTTTGGGCCTATAGGACTGCTTTCAAAACACCTATTGGCCGCACACCTTTTCAATTGCTCTATGGAAAATCCTGCCATTTACCAGTTGAGATAGAGTACAAGTCAATTTGGGCAACCAAACTTTTGAATTTCGATATCAAGACAGCACAAGAAAAGAGGCAGATGGACTTACATGAACTCGAAGAAATCAGACTCGAAGCATATGACAGCTCAAAAGCATACAAGAATCGAACAAAAGCAGCTCACGACAAAAAGATCCAGCGGAAAACAATCAAAGTTGGTGATCAAGTGCTTCTCTTTAACTCAAGACTCAAGCTATTTCCCGGAAAGCTGCGATCAAAGTGGTCTGGTCCGTTCAAAGTACTACAAGTTTTACCTTATGGAGCAATCACTTTAGCCAATAGCAATGGAGAAGGATTCACTGTAAACGGTCATAGAGTAAAGCCTTACTTGGCCAACAGCACGATTCCCGAGGGAACTTCGGTTCTGCTCGATGAACCATAAGGAGGAAAGTCGAGCTTGAGACTATAAACAAGCGCAGTTGGGAGGCAATCCCAAAGGTATCCTCTGTATATACATTCAATTTCTTCCTTTTCGCATATTTCCTTACAAATTTGCTATTTTTCATTTTTACTTGCATCTATTTCGACTTACATGCACTTGGAAGGTTTTTTGGGTCTCTTTTGCAGGAAAATGGGGCCCACATGGGACAAGTGGGGTCAAAACCGACAAGATGGGACAACACTCGACCATGCCTGGTCGAGTGTCCCACTCGAGCATCAGCCAGCTTTTGGCAGACTGACACTCGACCAAACCTGCTCGAGTGTCAGGCTCGAGTGTCCCGCCTTCATGCCTATTCACATGCCTCCAAGCCTATAACTGCCAAAAGCTGAGAAAGGGGAGACATTTACTCCGAAAAATGGGTTAAATCTTTCTTTAATGCAATATCTTTTCCATTTAATTCAAAAAGATTTGATTTAATCCCAATTCAAATTTTGAATTTGAAAAGGCTCCCCCTTGTTTTTCTCCTCTATAAAAGGAGGAGGAGCCTCTCTCCTTTCATTCACACGAAATACATTTTCTCTCTAACATTTCTCTCTAGTTGTTCTCTCTTTTACAGAAGCAAATCGTCTCTCTTTTTGTTCATCCCCTACACTCGATCACCACTGCTCGAGTGTCCGAACACTTGCTCTTCCTCCGACCTACTTTCACCATGACAGACGGCAAATCCAACAAAGCCAACCTCCTCCGCCTCAGAGCCAAAAATAATGCTCGAACAAGAAGCAATCCTTCCCAAGGAGAGTCTTCTATGGCCGCAAGCAGACCCGGCAGAAAGGAGAAGAGGAGGATGGAAGTGCAATCTGAGAATGAGTCGGAAGAAAGAGAAGAATACATGGATGAAGACGAATTGGACCCGGACCTTGCTGCTGAAACACTCCGCGAAGATGGATATGGGCGAAAGAGAGGCAGCAGAAGCAAGGGAGATAATCCCTGCCGGAAAAAGAGAGAAGGAGATGAAGGAGAGACATAACTCGGCAAGAGCACTAAGCGATCTGCGGAGGATGGATTTTCTAGGTACCCGCTATCCATGCAAGGAAGTGCTGACCGCAATGGGGATAACAAGAGATGTAGATCTCATGCTGCAAAATTGTGGGCTGTCCACATTTGTGCAATACCCGCAAAGAGCATACAAGGAAGAGACTCTTCAGTTTTTGGCGACGGTTCAAATCGTTCTATACGATGCTGAAAACGAGAGTCTCCAAGAAAAGCAAGGTGGCGGTTACATCTTCTTTGCAAAAAGAGGAAGGGACTATCGAATGACATTCAAAGCACTTAGGGACCTCTTCGAGTTCCCAAAGGCCGAGTCCGAAAATTATGGACCCGATTTTGATAGAGCTGAGTTGGATGATGTGTGGAGGTCGATTGCATCAACAAGGAGGAGATTCTCATCCACTTGATCTAAGGCATCGCTGATCCGAAACCCGGTATTGAGGTATTTTCGAACAATCCTAGCAAATACATTTTTCTCACGTTTTGCTACTGGAACAATTAATCTAGGAGAAATGGAGATGTTGGTGACTGCTCTTAAAGACATTGTTGGTACAAAGAGCGACGGATCCCCGATTATTGGAGATCGAAACAATGCTGGATTAACCATCCAGTTTGCTAACCAATTGGTCACATACCGAGATTGGGCAAGGGATAACAAAACTGGAGGACGTGATGGAAAGATCACCATTGGCGGACTTATCACATGCCAATCGATGAGACACAATGGGCTGACCCTCGGTTCATGAACATTGATCATTTAAGGAGGAGTCAATTCTTGGCTATGACGGAAGTTCGAGGTAAACTCCTTTACTCTTTCCATCATTTACTTAGACCAAACGCTTTTCTACTCTTGCCAAACAAGGAGTACACGACAATAAGAATGGGGCAAAACACGGATTTCAACCCGCCTCTAGAAGCCTTGTACGATCCCAATGACCCTCAGCAGAGTTCATCACCAACAAACAGCGATGAGGTGGATCCCGAGGCATATTGTTTTGAAGAATACACGATGCCACCTCGTCAAGGAGAACCAATCCGAAAAGCACACAAGCACATAGGCTTGTTGCAGAAAATGAACAAATGGTTGATGAAGAAGGTGAAGAAGCTGACTGCTAGCGACGAAGCTAGAAGGCAAGAAAACGATGATCTAAGTAGAAGAGTTGCAGCTCTAGAAAGGAACAGCGGACCACCACCACCACCACCAACAATTCGCCCAAGAAGAGCCTCCATATCCATGGATCGTGAGAGGCAACACCAACCAGCACCAGCTAGACGCTCCTCAGCAAACCCCGCAACATTCTCATACAGAAGACCATTCGATGCAGCAGGAGCAAGCTCGAGCCAACCGCTCAAGCACCAATCATTCGAGCATTCCGAACACTCGACGGACACGCTCGAGCAAGCTGAGCTCGAGCGTCAAAGGCATAATGACTACTACATCGAGCTCATGCGAAATGTGGCATCCGATTATTGGAATCATTAAGAGGTACAAAAACACCTTCCTTTCATTATAAATACCATTGCATATTTTTAAATTGACTTGCTTTTACATTTCTTTTACTTAGCTTGCTTTTGCATATTTTTCACTTGACTTGCAGGTCTAGGATCCTCTTTCGGACTTTTATCCACACAAGGGACTGTGATTTAAGTTTGGGGGAGGGTTCTAGAGGATATTTGACTTTGTTTTCTGTGGTTCTTAGTTTTTATTCTTGCATTTGATCATTTGCATCACATCTAAGGCATAGAAAAACCAAAAAAATTGAAAAAAATCGAAAATGCATAAGTCAAAAACAGAGTGTTCATGTAGTTGCATTGCATTCATATAGGATTGAGTCTAGAGTTTCAGGAATCATCTTGCTAGATAGGTAGACTTGCTAGGTTGATTGGCTAGTAACCATAGTGAACTCTTAGACTTGCTTTTTTCCCTCTTGAACACTGATTGGTAGATCATTAACCTTTGAAACCGATACTTAGGTTGTGTCTCGAAAAGAACCTGATTTGTTACCTCATAATCGAATTCTATTTTCCAAATTAGGGGCTTGAGATACATTGCATAAGGTCCTTCCTTAGGTTCAGCCAGCTAAGTAAAAAGAAAAGCATAAGGTGAATATAGAATCATCCTTCTCAAAACTCGGCTCAAAATATATGGTCTAAGATGAACGGGGATTGTGCGTAAACCCGTACCTTCTTGTGTTCATCAATAAAACCATTTCGATATCGCCTAAAATGAACCAGGACTGTGCGTAAACCCGTACTTTTTCGTGCTTCATTGATAAAGCTAAAGCCAATAAAAATGAGTAAGGAGTTGAGAAGTGATCGAAAATGCTTAGACCCGTAAGTGACTAGCTGAATTTGAGGAAGTTGAATCCCAAGGTCTTTGATCAATAGCCCCTCTTGCGGACTGCACTTGAAAGGAATAGGTTTTGAATCTGAGTTTCTTAAGAGACCAACTAAGTGTTAGGGAATATTCGGTCTTGATGCTAAGCCTTGATGAAAGTAAATTGTGGTTCTTACAAAAGAATGAGGTTTCACTTGTGGGTTACGGTTTTTCAGTTTGGCAAGTCTTTTGTTTAAGTAAGATGTTCCCATTGTCAGCAACTTCTCTTCCTTCTTAGTTCGATGCATATTTGCTTGAGGGCAAGCAAAGACTAAGTTTGGGGGAGTTGATGTGTCTGCATTTTACCACATTCTAGGACCATTATTTAGCAGGTTTTGCATTCATACTTGCATTATTATCATTGTTTTAGGTTCTTTTTAGCATAATTTGCATTATTAGTGTCGGGCATTGCATACATTGCATAAAAGGGACTTTTAGGTACTTTTTGGAGCTTATCACGGAGTATTTCGGAGTAAAAGAAGACCAATGAGGAATCGACTGGCCTAAGGTTGAAGTTTAAGATGCAAACTAGAAGATTTGTCACTCGAGTCTCCGACACTCGAGCATGACACTCGACCATCACTTGGTCGAGTGTCTTTACGGGCCAGAACTAAGACTTTGGACGAAGATTGAATCTTTGGGTTTCTCTGCGAAAAAGGCCCATCAAAAGCCCCTTTGTGCAAGCCCAATTATCTTTTAGTTCTTTTCTATTTTTCTTTCTTAGGGAAATTTCCTTTTAACTTTTAAAAGGAAATTCCCATTTTTCTTTCAAGGGAATTTTTCCCTTTTTCTCTTTAAGTATTTTTCCTTTTTCTTTAAGGTCTTTTGATCTATAAATTGTACTAGAATTTCTACTTTCAAAATACAATATTTTCTAGCAATTTTCGAGTCTCATATTTTTACTAAGGCATTTACGATTTTTAGCTTTAAGTTTTATGCAATTAGATTTTGATTTTAAGTCTTTATTTTATTTCATGAATTCTGAGTAAGTTAGTCTAGGGTTCTTGAGGAAAGGGTGAGATTAGGGGAAAACTTAGGGATTTCTAGATTTGTCTATGTTTAAATAAGGTCTTAGATCTCTTTAGTTTAAGTGTTCTTAATGCTTGTTTTTTTCTGATCAATTGAAATTCGATCTCTTGGTGAATCCCCCCCGAGAGGCGTTTGGGGAATCACTTGAACATGCTTAAATTAAGATAGCATCTTCCTAGCTCAAGAGATTGATTGTCTAGGGTGTTATTAGGCTTTGTAAGGTCCATACTTAAGGCCTCTTGAATTTCCAATCGTTGGGCGAGAGTCAAGTCAGGTTGTCTTTTAGGAGAGGTCCCATTGCGCGAGAGCGAATGTGATTACTTTGTGATTCCTTGCTTAGAGGTCATCTAAATAGATTGATAGATAAGTCTAGAACCCCTAGGAATACCCTAATCATTGATCCTAATCCTCGAGAACCCGTTTTTCCTCTATTGAATTTTCGTGATTTTAATACTCTGCTTTAGGTTGAGATTTCGTGTTGCACTTTATCATTAGTTTCACTATTGCTTTACTTTTAATGCTCTGTTTTTACATTTTAATACTGTGTTTCGTTTTTAGCATTTTGTTTTAAGATTTCGTTATCACCTAGGATAGATAAACCACTTGCTAAAACCGAATCTGGCTTAGATTAGAATAAGTAGATTATATCTTGATTGCTAGTTACTCTCCCATTGGATTGACACCATACTGTACAGCAATTGATTAAATAGACAGTTTGGTATTTGAGAAAACACCGCAAAAACCTGTTTATCAATGAGGCAGATGGAATCACTACGGCGAGTTACTTAGGAGTCTTACCATTAGGAGAATAATGTACAAACCAATCTGGTTTTGTACTTAGTAGATTTTAAGGTGCACCATTGTTTTTATTTAAACGCTTTGCTGTCTTTTATAAGTTTCAAAGTACATGTTGTTTTTGTTTAGAACTACATGTTGTTTTGGTTCTAGGGTTATATTCAAACCCCAGAACTTGCTGTAAACTTCTTTAGAGTATTATCATTGAAAAAGACTTCTTATTGAGTTTTCCATGCTCTCAAGCCACGGTTCTGGAAATCCTAGAGTCTGAATCTCCCATCACGTTGTGAGCCAAGAGATTCTTCACTTAATTCATATAATCACAGAAACTGTCCATTTAATCACTTCAATTTGTCGCCCCACCAATTCACACGAATCAGCACCATATCCATCTCCATCAATCCTTCAGCTCTTTGTCTCACAGAGACCTTTGCCACGTATCTCATAACCGAGTTTCCCACACTCCAATCTATCCGCTGCTCAAGTTTCATTCGATTCCGAGTACTCTAGCCCCGATTTTCAGAGTTCTATCCTAGGGAGAATCACATCAAGAGGAGGAAAGACAAAGGGGGAATCTTTTCAAATTCAAAATTTGAACTTGGATTAAATCAAATCTTTTGAATTAAATATAAAAGATAGTGCAATAAAGATAGATTTAACCCATTTTTCATAGTAAATGTCTCCCCTTTTTTAGCTTTTGGCAGTTATAGGCGCGCATGCATAGGAATAGGCATGGTGGTGGGATGCTCGAGCCTGACACTCGAGCATGTTTGGTCGAGTGTCAGTCTGCCAAGTGATGGGTGACACTCGAGTGGGACACTCGACCAAGCGTGGTCGAGTGTTGTCCCATCTTGTAGGTTCTGACTCCACCGTCCTATTTTGGGCCCCACTGATGTGTCTGCATTTTACCACATTTTAGGGCCATTATTTAGCATGTTTTTCATTCATACTTGCATTATTATCATAGTTTTAGGTTCTTTTAGGCATAATTTGCATACTTAGTATTGGGCATTGCACACATTGCATAAAGGGTATTTTTAGGCACTTTTTGGAGCATTTCATGAAGAATTTTGGACTACAAGAAGACCAATGGAAAATCGGCTGGCCTAAAGTTGAAGTTCAGGATGTGATCTAGAAGATTTGGCATATACCCATGACACTTGAGCATGACACTCGACCACACTTGGTCGAGTGGATTTTCGGACCAGAACGTTGACTTTTGACAGAGTTGACTTTTCTTTTGGGCTTTTTGTGAAAAGGGCCCAATGGTACCCCTTTATGTGAAAAGGCAAAAGTCCAACTATTTTAGGCCTTTTTCCATTTCTTCTTTCTAAGGAACTTTCCATTTTTTTTTCAAGGAATTTTCCATTTCTCTTCTAGGGAATTTTCCTTTCTTCTCTTTAAGCAATTTTCCTTTTTTACTTTCTAAGTAATTTTCCTTTTTACTTTAAGACTTAAAGATCTTTGTTGATCTATAAATTGTACTAGAATTTCCACTTTTAATATACAATCTTTTCTAGCAATTTTCGATCTCCATCTTTAAAAAGCAATTTACGATTTTTAGTCTTAAGTTTATGCAATTAATTTTCGATTTTGAGTTTATGTTTTACTTCATGAATTCTGAGTAAGTTAGACTAGGGTTCTTGAGGAAAGGGTGAGATTAGGGGAAAACTTAGGCATTTCCAGATTTGTTTATGTTTGATTAAGGTCTTAGATCTCTTTAAATTAAGTGTTCTTAATGCTTGTTTCTTTTTGATCAATTGAAATTCGATCTCTTGGTGAATCCCCCCCGAGAGGCGTTTAGGGAATCACTTGAACATGCTTAAGTTAAGATAACATCTTCCTAGCTCAAGAGATTGATTGTCTATGGGTTCTAGTTAGCTACAATTAGGAAAATCACTTTCGTGAGACTAAGTTTTACTACAATATACTAATCTCGTTTCTGGTTTTTGTCTGCTTTCAGGTACACTCGATCAACAAGCTCGACCAACTCAGCTCTAGCTCCTTGATCTTTACTCTGTTTCCAGAAAGCTCGAGCAGACCCCAGAAACACTCGATTAACACACTCGAGCACCACCTGCTCGAGTGTTATTTCCGACAACGCAAACCACTTGCATGAATACCAGGTCCCGTGGTAGTGAAGATCTCATCCCATACTCTGACAGAGTAGACCGTTTGCCTCGTGAATACTTGCGAGAACGACGAAACAAATTGAACGAAGAATACACGGATCAGGTGAACATGGAAGAACAAGTACAAGCTAATGAACTAGGAACTCGTCCTAGGAGAGTTAGACACATTGGTGTCGGTGATGCTCCCAGTATCCACACTCAACGCCATGGAATTGTTCCACCAGCCATCGCCAACAACAACTTTGAGATTAAGAGTGGTATGATCTCCATCGTACAGAACAGTAAATTTCATGGTTTACCCTCTGAGGATCCACTGGATCATCTTGATGAGTTTGAAAGACTAACCAGTTTGACAAATATAAATAGGGTTAGTGAGGATGCTCTGAAATTGCGATTGTTTCCTTTCTCTCTTGGAGACAAAGCACACCTATGGGAGAAACATTTGCCACAAGGATCTATTACATCTTGGGATGCCTGCAAACAAGCGTTTCTAGGTAAGTTCTTCTCCAATTCCGGAACTGCAAAACTTCGCAACTCTATCTCTGGTTTCAAGCAAAACCATTCTGAGACATTCTCTGAGGCTTGGGAACGATTCAAGATGTACCAATCATAATGTCCTCATCATGGGTTTACTACTGAGTCACTTCTCAGCACTCTCTAAAGAGGCGTTATTCCCAAGATCCGAATGTCGCTAGACACAGCAAGCAATGGGAACTTTCTGAACAAGGATGTAGATGATGGATGGGAATTGGTTGAGAATTTAGCACAAGCAGACGGCTAATACAGTGAAGACTATGATCGAACTCCTAGAGGTACAGCTGATCCTGACATGGTTAGTAGGAAGGAACTCAAAGCCGGACAAGAAAAAGTGGATAAGTTGCTCTCAGTTCATCAAAAGCAGGTACATCACGTGAGTAAGTCCGAACAGGTTATAGAGGATGAAGATGAGGTAGAGGAGGTCAATTTTGTGCAGAATCAGGGTAACAGTTATGGGCCTTACAACAGCTACAAACCCAACCCAAATCTCTCATACAGGAACACTAATGTGGCTAAATCCCCAAGATCAGGTGTATCAACCAAAACCGCACCACCAGCCTAAATCCAAACTCTTTGTCCCAAAACATCAATACCAGCAAACTCATCACCACCCACCTACTGTACCACATGATTATGAATACCACAACACTACCCAACCCCAACAAACCCCTGAGGTAATGGACATCTTGCAGCAAATCCTCAAAGGTCAGACAGCTACCGCCTCTGAAATAACCAGGAAATTTGCTGAGGTACACACTAAGATAGATGCTTCCCATAATGACCTCAATTGCAAGTTTCAGACTCTTAATGCTCGCCTCAAGAATTTAGAGAACAAGCAAGCTTCCTCCTCTGCAGTTAAGACTATTAGGCAACTACCAGGAAAAGTCATTCAAAACTCCAAGGAATACACTACCCAATCCATTACATTGAGGAGCAGAAAGGAGATCTCTCAACAAGTACGACATGATAAATTCACTGGGGACAGTGACATTCAAGTTGGGGAGGACAGCCTTAGTCAAAAAAAGACTGAAAATATCGAGAAAAAGCCTCAGAAAAGAACACTCAAGAAGGACGCTCGAGCTGGAACTAATCGAGCATTATGTTCAGAACCACACAATGAGAAACTCGAGTAGGACACTCGAGCAAGGCAAGGTCGAGTGTCCCCTTACCAACCTCCAAAACATGATATTTTGCACGATATCCACAAGTCTTTAACCCTTCCTCCTTTTAAACCTCAATTACCCTTCCGACAAAGGTTTAAAAAGGACGTAATGATGAAGTACAAGGCTCTTTTTGACAAGCAAATAAAGGATGCTGAGGTAAAGATACCTATACTTGATGCTTTCATGCTAATGCCTCCTTACAAAAATTTTTGAAAGATGCTGTGAAGGTAAGAACAAATGAGCTAAGGGTATGGCAGTAGAGACTCATGAGTGCAATGCCATCTTAGAGAGGATAATAGCGCAAGACAAGCTAGATGATCCTGGGACATTCACTTTACCATGCTCATTGGGTCATTTAACTTTCAGCAAATGTTTATGTGATCTTGGAGCTTCAATTAGCCTAATGCCACTATATGTTGCTAAGAGGTTGGGGTTCAACAACTACAAGTCTTGTAAGCTCTCTTTGATTCTAGCTGATAGTTCTGTCCGTTTGCCATATGGTTTACTGGAAGATATACCTATAATGGTTGGTAGTGTTGAGGTCCCTACAGACTTTGTGGTGATTGATATGGATGAGGAACCACAAGATCCACTACTCCTTGGTAGACCATTTTTAGCCTCTGTTGGAGCTGTAACTGATGTGAGGAATGAAACAATTGAGCTAAACTTTGGTAAGGATCTCAATATGAAGTTTAACAATAACGATGCAGCTAGAAAACCTACTATTGGAGGACAAAGCTTCTCAATTGCGGGATTGGATAAGTTGGATATTAAACCTCCTAAGCTTCCTCGACTTATATTGGCTAAGAGCGGTAAGGCTAGCGACTACTGCAGAAAAATTTCAATGTTTGAAGAGGTTGTTAATAGGAAAAGCCTTCAGTCTCTGTTTGCTTGCAATCATATCACGAATATGCCTTCTAAGGAATCATACAATTTACTAGAATTGGATCTTGGGCCTGATATAATTTTGAGACTAATTGGTTTTGTGGATGGAGTAATGGAGTACAAGGTGAAGAGCTGCAAATATTCCAAACCATTTGCCAAAGTGAAGCAGCTTCTCTTTCCAACGAAGCCCAAATCAGATTGGTCAGGACCTTACCACATTAAAAGAGTTATGCCTTGTGGATCTATCACCATGTTTAGCAAGAAAGGAGAGGAACTTCCAGAAAATGGGCAGAAAGTTAAGCTTTACATGGTTGATGAAACCATCTCAGAGGGGACCTCAATTCCTCTCTTTGAACCACTCCAGGTCTGATGGGTGTGGGAAGTCAAGCTTAGTGACTTAAAACAAGCTCACTTGGGAGAAAATCCCATGATATCCTTGTACATATTTTCTTTCTTGCATTTTTTCTTTGTTTCTTTTGCTCTTTTCTTATGTTTCCGGTCAAGGGACGTGCACCACAAGGAATTTGGCACCAGAGCATAACACTCGAGCATGACACTCGAGCAAGGCTGCTCGAGTGTTCTAAAAACGAACCAGAAATTAGGTACGGAACCCCTTCCCTTCATTGTATATACCATTGCATATTTTTCTCTTGACTTGCTGGTCTAGGATCCTCTTTCGGGCTTTTATACACACAAGAGACTGTGTGATTTAAGTTTGGGGGAGGATTCTAGGGGACATTTGACTTTTTTTTCTGTGATTCTTAGTTTTTCTTGCATTTCATCATTTGCATTACATCTAAGACATAGAAAAACCAAAAACATTTTCAGTTAGCATAATTTTTTCGATTGCATATCATCTAAGGCATAGAAAACCTATAAAAAATAGAGTGTTCATGTAGCTGCATCACATTCATATAGGATTGAGTCTAGAGTTTTGGGAATCATCTTGCTAATAATACACAGTATTGCTAGGTTGATTGGCTAGTAACCATAGTGAACTCTTGGACTTGCGTTTTTTTGCCCCTCTTGAACACTGATTGGTAGATCATTGGCCTTAGAAACCTAAGCTTATGCTGTGTCTCGAAAGAACACGATTTGTCTCCTCATAATTGAACTTAATTTTTACCAAATTAGGGGCTTGAGATACATTGCATAAGATCCTTCCTTAGGTTCAGCCAGTTAAGTAGAAAGAAAAGCATAAGATAAATATAGAATCATCCTTCTTACAACTCAACTCAAACGATATGGTCTAAGATGAATGGGGACTGTGCGTAAACCCGTACCTTCTTGTTTTCATCAATGAAACCATTCTGATGTTGCCTAAGATGAACCGGGTGTTAGATTTTAGATAAAGAGATAGAGAGTTTCGGAATATTGAAGAGACTCATGAAAAGAATCGAAGAACATAATCAAGTATTTCATTCAACATATTTTTACAATGAGATTGGAAGTCTATATATAGAGGTTACAAGCTTTTTTGCAAAAGATGAAGATGGAGGCTCTCATTTGACCGTTGGAGAGGAGGTGAGAGACTTTTTGAATCCCGAGGTGGTCCCAAACTACGCTTCCTCGTCCCGAGAGATAGTTACTGGTCCTTGGCCTCGGTCTCTACACAAATGGATAAGGTCACATGTTCCTCTTATGTCTTCAACGGTCATGAAGTCTCCAACAGTCATATAGTCACACTCCAATTACTTCCTAAGTCATCGTTAGCCTCAAACTCCTTGAAAATCAAGTCGTGACCGAGCGTTGACTTTTATCGGAAATGCGTTGACTCGATCGTGGGTCGTCCGCGGTACGTGATCCTTTGTACCGCGGTACATGGCTTCTCGGACATTCGGCTTACCCGCGGTACGTAATCCTTCGTACCGCAGTACGTGAGTTTCTCGGACCTTCGGCTTACCCACGGTACATGCTGATGCGTACCGCGGGACGTGTATGCCTCGATCTGATACCTGCCTGCGGTACGTACTAACGTGTACCGCAGGACATCAATTTCTCGACCCGATACGTGAATCTCGGCACGTACTGACTCGTACCGTGGTTCATGATTCCTTGATCTGATGACACTATCCGATCTGTCTTCTGCTCCGATCATTCTTCCGACCCTATTGACGGCTACTTCCAACCCGACTATGAACTTGATCCGATAACATAAATCCTTGACCCCATTGGTGATTTAGTGCCCTTGATAGGTCTTGATCAATACTCCCCCTCAAGTTTAACCGTCTACATAGTAGATGTTGAACTTGGAAGACCCACGGCCATACCTCATTAAAAACCTTAGAGAGAAAACCACTTTGGGACAAAACTCTCTTAAGGGAAAAAGAGTGTACGAGCCGTGAGAAAGGGGACCTTTGACCAAGGGCGAGTGAGATCCACGAGTCCAAGTTTTGGGTATATATGACCACATACCTTGTGACTCGCGGCTTTGGTGAAGATATCCGCTAGTTGATCTTCACTCTTTGTAAAGCATGGTAGGATAACTCCTTCGAGGATCTTTTCCCGAACTTTGTGGCAATCAATCTCAATGTACTTTGTCCTCTCGTGAAACATAGAGTTGGATGCTATGTGAATAACGGCTTTATTGTCACAATGCATGGTGATGGGATATGCTTGCTCAATTCCAAGATCTCTTAGGAGCGCTTTCAACCATGTCAACTCATTTGTAAGATTCTTCATTGCTCTATACTCCGCCTCGACACTTGAGCATGATACAACCTTTTGCTTCTTTGTTTTCCATGTGACCATATTTCCTCCAATGAAGGTGACATAGCCGGTGGTTGATTTTCTATCATTCCGATCCCCGACCCAATCCGCATCACAATATCCTACTATCTCGGTGTTGTCATTCTTTCCCATCCAAATGCGTTGACCCGGGCTTCCCTTAAGGTAACACAAGATCCGATCCACCATACTCCAATGGTATTGTGTAGGATTTTGCATGTGTTGACTCACTTGGTTGACAGCAAAGCATAAATCCAGTCTAGTTATGGTCTAGTAGATTAACTTTCCAACGAGACGTCTATATTGAGTTGCATCTTGAAGCGGTTCTTCATTTTTCTCCCCCTTTCTCGAGACCTTGTAGCCGTCTTCAAGAGGTGTTTTGGAAGGCTTACAACCTAATTTTCCTGTTTCACATAGAAGATCAAGGGTGTACTTTCTTTGGGACATAAAGAGGCCAGCCATTGTACGACACACTTCAATCCCTAGAAAGTACTTGAGTTCTCCAAGATCTTTAATATCAAAAACAAATTTAAGATAAGATTTAGTAGAGATGATACCGTCCTTGTCATTGCCGGAAATGATCAAGTCATCCACATAGATGAGGACTAACACAATACCCTTGTTGCTATGAAGATGGAAGAGTGTATGGTCGGCCTCCGACCTTTTGAACCCACGATTTAGGAGAGTGGTGCTCAGCTTGTGATACCAAGCTCTTGGAGATTGCTTGAGACCATAAATTGCTTTCCGTAATCTCAACACTTTTCCCGACGCAACCTTGTGTTCAAGTCCCGGTGGTGGATACATATATACTTCTTCCTTTAATTCTCCTTGAAGAAAGGCATTCTTCACATCCATTTGCCAAAGCTCCCATGCAAGATTAGTGGCAAGGGATAACACAACTCGAACAGTATGTAGCTTAGGAACTGGCGCAAATGTCTCTACATAATCCTCGCCATATGTTTGTGTAAATCCTCTTGCAACTAACCGAGCTTTGTGCCTTTCTATCTCCCCGGTGCTTTTGAATTTAATCGTGAATACCCATCTTGAACTCACAGCCTTCTTCCCTGGTGGTAGAGTGGTTTCCTCCCATGTATCATTTTTCTCCATAGCACTAGCTTCGGCATTTATGGCCTCACACCATTCCTTGGTGTTCTTGGCTTCTTCATAGGATTTCGGTATGTGATGCATCTCTATTTTACCAATGTAAGCCTTATGATCCGGAGGCAAGAGGGCAAGAGAACATTGTGCTTGGATTGGATGAGCCACCGCTTCATTATTATAATAAACTCTTTTGTTTATCATATTGCCGGGGTCTTTTCTTATCTTTGTGCTTCTTCTTAAGGGCATTTGTTGGAGGTGTTGAGTACTGGAATCCTCATCCACACGACCATTTCTGGTACTCAAATCCTCTGTCCTTTCACCATAGTGTTCGGATACATCATCTTCCGGTGGATTCATTCCATCTTCGGAAGTATTCTCTCCTTCTTCTTGTGGAGATGTCGTTTGTTGTAATCCTTGTGGAGAGGCTGAACCATTAGGTGTTTCTTCATTTACATTTCAACTATGATTTGGTTCCACCTCATTTTCCCGAATGGAGTTTCCCAAATGACTAAGGAGATGCCGGAGGCTTGCCGCCCTATCCGAGGTAGAATTAGACAAATCCTTCAAACTTTCCCAATCAATCTTCTCAAAGTAGCTTTGTTCCTCTAATAATTTGACATCCCTTGATATATATGTCCTATTCTTGGTCGGATCAAAGCCCTTGTACCCTTTTTGTGTTGTAGAATACCCGAGAAACATGCACTTGGTGCTCTTGGAGTCCAATTTGCTTCTTTGTTCCCGTGGAATCAACACAAAACAAACACATCCAAATACTCTAAGGTGATCAATGAATGGTTTGTTACCATTTAGTACCTCAAATGGCGATGCATCCTTTAAGACCTTTGTTGGGATCCGATTAATGAGATAGCATGCAGCCATAACCGCATCTCCCCAATACTTCTTAGGCACCTTCATGTTGAACATCATGGATCTTGCCACTTCCATTAGGTGCCTATTCTTTCTTTCGGCCACTCCATTTTGTTGAGGAGTGTAAGGACAACTCGTTTGATGGATTATGCCATGTTTGCTTAGATGTTCTCGAAATTTAGTGCTTGTATATTCTCCACCATTTGTCCGATCTAAGTACCTTTATATTAGCATTGAATTGATTAGTTACATAATTTTGAAAATTTGAGAATGCATCAAATACACGATCTTTAGATGGAATAAGTGTAAGCCAAGTATATTTGGATTTTTTATCTATAAATGTCACAAAATACTTGAGGTTATCCCTAGATGTGCAAGGAGATGTCCAAACATCGGAATGAACTAAGTCAAAACAATTTTCATAAATGGTACTAGAATTCGGAAAAATTGATTTGCAATGTTTTCCCATAATACAAGCCTCACAATTCAAATTATCAAAGGAAACATTAGGCAACATTAATCCTAAAGCACAAGCATGAGGATGTCCTAATCTAGCATGCCAAACGGCATTTAAACACTTAACAACATTAGAGCTAAATAAAGATAAAATAGGTGCATTTGTGATTGAATCGTCAAGCACATAGAGATCGTCCTGTGTCTCTCCTTTTCCGATGAGCTTGCCACTTTTAATATCCTGAAACCAAACTTCATTAGGCACAAATATTGCATGACAATTTAAATCGGAAGTAATTTTCTTAACGGATAGTAAATTGGAGTTAAATTTTGGCATATAGAAAGCTTTAGTATTTTTCTCAAATATTTTAAGATTCCCTAAGCCTTGTATTGCTACTTTCTCACCATTAGCCACTACTACATTGCCTAAAGTAAGATTAATATCTTCAAGAAGGCTCGGGTTGCTAATCATGTGATGAGAAGCCCCCGAGTCTACTACTAGACTCCTACTTGGTTTATGAGTAAAGAAAGTGGTACCGGAATTGGTGAGTGAGGCAATAGCTTTCATAAGAGCTTCCAAGTCGGATTTTTTCACCACATCATTAGCCGAGGTTGCCATAGCACTCCCTTCTTGACTCCTTTTGGATTTTAAGTCTTTATTTTATTTCATGAATTCTGAGTAAGTTAGTCTAGGGTTCTTGAGGAAAGGGTGAGATTAGGGGAAAACTTAGGGATTTCCAGATTTATTTATGTTTAATTAAGGTCTTAGATCTCTTTAATTTAAGTGTTCTTAATGCTTGTTTCTTTCTGATCAATTGAAATTCGATCTCTTGGTGAATCCCCCCCGAGAGGCGTTTGGGGAATCACTCGAACATGCTTAAATTAAGATATCATCTTCCTAGCTCAAGAGATTGATTGTCTAGGGTGTTATTAGGCTTTGTAAGGTCCATACTTAAGGACTCTTGAATATCCAATCGTTGGGCGAGAGCCAAGTCAGGTTGTCTTTTAAGAGAGGTCCCATTGCGCGAGAGCGAATGTGATTACTTTGTGATTCCTTGCTTAGAGGTCATCTAAATAGGTTGATAGATAAGTCTAGAACCCCTAGGAATACCCTAATCATTGATCCTAATCCTCGAGAACCTGTTTTTCCTTTATTGAATTTTCGTGATTTTAATACTCTGTTTTAGGTTGAGATTTCGTGTTTCACTTTATTATTAGTTTCACTATTGCTTTACTTTTAATGCTCTGCTTTTTACATTCTAATACTTTGTTTCATTTTTAGCATTTTGTTTTAAGATTTCATTGTCACCTAGGATAGATAATCACTCGCTAAAACTGAATCTGGCTTAGATTAGAATAAGTAGATTACATCTTGATTGCTAGTTACTCTCCCATTGGATTGACACCATACTGTACTGCAATTGATTAAATAGACAGTTTGGTATTTGAGAAAACACCGCAAAAACTTGTTTATCAAATTGGCGCTGTTGCCAACTGGGAATAGTTAGCTACAATTAGGAAAATCACTTTTCTGAGACTAAGTTTTATTATACTATTTTTCTAAAAACGTTTCTGGTTTTCTCTTTGCTTTCAGGTACACTCGATCAACAAGCTCGACCAACACAACTCGAGCTCGTTGATTTTTCTCTGTATCCAGAGAGCTCTAGCAGAACCAAGAAACACTCGATCACTACACTCGAGCACCACCTGCTCGAGTGTCAATTCCGACAACACAAATCACTTGCATGAATACCAGATCTTGTGGTAGTGAAGACCTCATTCCATACTCTGACAGAATAGACCGTTTGCCTCGTGAATACTTGCGAGAACAACGGAACCGATTGAACGAAGAATACACAGATCAGGTTAATGATGTGTCTGCATTTTACCACATTTTAGGGCCATTATTTAGCATGTTTTGCATTCATACTTGCATTATTATCATAGTTTTAGGTTCTTTTAGGCATAATTTGCATACTTAGTGTTGGGCATTGCACACATTGCATAAAGGGTATTTTTAGGCACTTTTTGGAGCATTTCATGAAGAATTTCGGACTACAAGAAGACCAATGGAAAATCGGCTGGCCTAAAGTTGAAGTTCAGGATGTGATCTAGAAGATTTGGCATATACCAATGACACTCGAGCATGACACTCGACCACACTTGGTCGAGTGGATTTTCGGACCAGAACTAAGACTTCGGACGAAGATTGACTTCTTGGGCTTCTCTGCGAAAAAGGCCCATCAAGATCCATTTGTGCAAGCCCAACAACTATTTTAGGCCTTTTTCTATTTTCTTTCTTGAGGAAATTTCCTTTTAACTTTTAAAAGGAAATTCTCATTTTTCTTTCAAGGGAATTTTTCCCTTTTTTCTCTTTAAGTATTTTTCCTTTTTCCTTAAGATCTTTTGATTTATAAATTGTACTAGAATTTCTACTTTCAATATACAATACTTTTCTAGCAATTTTTGAGTTTCTTACTTTACTAAGGCATTTACGATTTTTTAGCTTTAAGTTTTATGCAATTAGATTTCGATTTTAAGTCTTTATTTTATTTCATGAATTCTGAGTAAGTTAGTCTAGGGTTCTTGAGGAAAGGGTGAGATTAGGGGAAAACTTAGGGATTTCTAGATTTGTCTATGTTTAAATAAGGTCTTAGATCTCTTTAGTTTAAGTGTTCTTAATGCTTGTTTCTTTCTGATCAATTGAAATTCGATCTCTTGGTGAATCCCCCCCGAGAGGCGTTTGGGGAATCACTTGAACATGCTTAAATTAAGATAGCATCTTCCTAGCTCAAGAGATTGATTGTCTAGGGTGTTATTAGGCTTTGTAAGGTCCATACTTAAGGCCTCTTGAATTTCCAATCGTTGGGCGAGAGTCAAGTCAGGTTGTCTTTTAGGAGAGGTCCCATTGCGCGAGAGCGAATGTGATTACTTTGTGATTCCTTGCTTAGAGGTCATCTAAATAGGTTGATAGATAAGTCTAGGACCCCTAGGAATACCCTAATCATTGATCCTAATCCTCGAGAACCCGTTTTTCCCTTATTGAATTTTCGTGATTTTAATACTCTGCTTTAGGTTGAGATTTCGTGTTGCACTTTATTAGTTTCATTATTGCTTTACTTTTAATGCTCTGTTTTTACATTCTAATACTCTGTTTCATTTTTAGCATTTGGTTTTAAGATTTCGTTGTCACCTAGGATAGATCACCACTCACTAAAACCGAATTTGGCTTAGATTAGAATAAGTATATTATATCTTGATTGCTAGTTACTCTCCCAGTGGATTGACACCATACTGTACTGCAATTGATTAAATAGACAGTTTGGTATTTGAGAAAACACCGCAAAAACCTGTTTATCAAATTGGCTCCGTTGCCAACTGGGAATTGTTAGCTACAATTAGGAAAATCACTTTTCTGAGACTAAGTTTATTATACTATTATTCTAAAAACGTTTCTGGTTTTTTCTTTGCTTTCAGGTACACTCGATCAACAAGCTCGATCAACACAACTCGAGCACGTTGATTTTTCTCCTGTTTCCAGAAAGCTCTAGCAGAACCAAGAAACACTCGATCACTACACTCGAGCACCACCCGCTCGAGTGTTAATTTCCGACAACACAAATCACTTGCATGAATACCAGATCCCGTGGAAGTGAAGACCTCATTCCATACTCTGACAGAATAGACCGTTTGCCTCGTGAATACTTGCGAGAACAACGGAACCGATTGAACGAAGAATACACGGATCAGGTGAACATGGAAGAACAAGTACAAGCTACTGAACTAGGAACTCGTCCTAGGAGAGTTAGACACATTGGCGCCGGTGATGCTCCCAGTATCCACACTCAACGCCATGGAATTGTCCCACCAGCCATCGCCAACAATAACTTTGAGATTAAGAGTGGTATGATCTCCATGGTTCAGAACAGTAAATTTCATGGTCTACCTTCTGAGGACCCACTAGATCATCTTGATGAATTTGAAAGACTAACCAGTCTGACAAAAATAAATGGGGTTAGTGAGGATGCTCTGAAATTGCGATTGTTTCCTTTCTCTCTTGGAGACAAAGCACATCTATGGGAAAAACACTTGCCACAAGGGTCTATTACATCTTGGGACACCTGCAAAGAAGCATTTCTAGGCAAATTCTTTTCCAATTCCAGAACTGCCAAACTCCGCAATTCCATCTCTGGTTTCAAGCAAAACCATTCCGAAACATTCTCTGAGGCTTGGGAACGATTCAAGATGTACCAATCACAATGTCCTCATCATGGTTTCACTACTGAGTCTCTTCTCAGCACTCTCTACAGAGGCGTTATTCCCAAGATCCGAATGTTGCTAGACACAGCAAGCAATGGGAATTTTCTGAATAAGGATGTCGATGATGGATGGGAATTAGTGGAGAATTTAGCTCAAGCAGACGGCCAATACAGTGAAGACTATGATCGAACTCCTAGAGGCGTAACAGATTCAGATATGGTTAGTAGAAAGGAGCTCAAAGCCATACAAGACAAACTGGACAAGTTACTTTCAGCTCACCATAAGCAAGTACACCATGTCGGTGAATCAGAACGGGTTGAAGAAGACGATGATGAAGTTGAAGAGGTCAATTTCGTACAAAACCAAAACAACAACTACAGACAATTCAACAACTACAAAACCAACCCAAATCTCTCATACAGGAACACCAATGTGGCTAATCCCCAAGATCAGGTGTATCCACCAAAACCGCACCACCATCCTCTATCCCAAGTCTTTGTCCCAAACCATCAATACCAGCAAACTCATCACCGCCCACCTACTGTACCACATGATTATGAATACCACAACACTACCCAACCCCAACAAACCCCTGAGGTAATGAACATCTTGCAGCAAATCCTCAAAGGTCAGACAGCTACCGCCTCTGAAATAACCAGGAAATTTGCTGAGGTACACACTAAGATAGATGCTTCCCATAATGACCTCAATTGCAAGATTGAGACTCTTAATGCTCGCCTCAAGAATTTAGAGAACAAGCAAGCTTCCTCCTCTGCAGTTAAGACTATTGGGCAACTACCAGGAAAAGTCATTCAAAACCCCAAGGAATACACTGCCCAATCCATTACATTGAGGAGCAGAAAGGAGCTCTCTCCACAAGTACGACATGATAAATTCACTGAGGACAGTGACATTCAAGTTAGGGAGGACAGCCTTAGTCAGAAAAAGGCTGAAAATATCGAGAAAAAGCCTCAGAAAAGAACACTCGAGCAGGACGCTCGAGCTGGAACTGATCGAGCATTATGTTCAGAACCACACAATGAGACACTCGAGCAGGACACTCGAGCAAGGCTAGGTCGAGTGTCCCCTTACCAACCTCCAAAACATGATATTTTGCACGATATCGACAAGTCTTTTACCCTTCCTCCTTTTAAACCTCGACTACCCTTCCCACAAAGGTTTAAAAAGGACGTAATGATGAAGTACAAGGCTCTTTTTGACAAGCAAATAAAGGATGCTGAGGTAAAGATACCTATACTTGATGCTTTCATGCTAATGCCTCCTTATCAAAAATTTTTGAAAGATGCTGTGAAGGAAAGAACAAATGAGTTAGAGGGTATGGCAATAGAGACTTATGAGTGCAATGACATCTTAGAGAGGATGATAGTTCAAGACAAGCTAGATGATCCTGGGACATTCACTTTACCATGCTCATTGGGTCATTTAACTTTCAGCAAATGTTTATGTGATCTTGGAGCTTCAATTAGCCTAATGCCACTATCTGTTGCTAAGAGGTTGGGGTTCAACAACTACAAGTCTTGTAAGCTCTCTTTGATTCTAGCTGATAGTTCTGTCCTTTTGCCATATGGTTTACTGGAAGATATACCTATAATGGTTGGTAGTGTTGAGGTTCCTACAGACTTTGTGGTGATTGATATGGATGAGGAACCACAAGATCCACTACTCCTTGGTAGACCATTTTTAGCTTCTGTTGGAGCTGCAATTGATGTGAGGAATGGAACAATAGAGCTAAACTTTGGTAAGGATCTCAATATGAAGTTTAACATTGACGATGCAGCTAGGAAACCTACTATTGGAGGACAAAGCTTCTCAATTGAGGGATTGGATAAGTTGGGCATTAAACCTCCTAAGCTTCCTCGACTTATATTGGCTAAGAGTGGTAAGGCTAGCGACTACTGCAGAAAAATTCCAATGTTTGAAGAGGTTGTTGATGGGATAAGCCTTCAGTCTTTGTTTGCTTGCAATGAGATCACGAATATGCCTTCTAAGGAATCATACAATTTACTAGAATTGGATCTTGGGCCTGATATAATTTTGAGACCAATTGGTTTTGTGGATGGAGTAATGGAGTACAAGGTGAAGAGCAGCAAATATCCCAAACCATTTGCCAAAGTGAAGCAGCTTCTCTTTCCAACGAAGCCCAAATCAGATTGGTCAGGACCTTTCCACATTAAAAGAGTTATGCCTTGTGGATCCATCACCATGTTTAGCAAGAAAGGAGAGGAACTTCCAGAAAATGGGCAGAAAGTTAAGCTTTACATGGTTGATGAAACCATCTCAGAGGGGACCTCAATTCCTCTCTTTGAACCACTCCAGGTCTGATGGGTGTGGGAAGTCAAGCTTAGTGACTTAAAACAAGCTCACTTGGGAGGAAATCCCATGATATCCTTGTACATATTTTCTTTCTTGCAGTTTTTCTTTGTTTCTTTTGCTCTTTTCTTATGTTTCAGGTCAAGGAACGTGCACCACAAGGAATTTGGCACCAGAGCATAACACTCGAGCATGACACTCGAGCAAGGCTGCTCGAGTGTTCTAAAAACGAACCAGAAACTCCTTCATTTCCAACTTTTTCATTCTCCAATTAGGTACGGAACCCCTTCCCTTCATTGTATATACCACTGCATATTTTTCTCTTGACTTGCTGGTCTAGGATCCTCTTTTGGGCTTTTATACACACAAGAGACTGTGTGATTTAAGTTTGGGGGAGGATTCTAGGGGACATTTGACTTTGTTTTCTGTGATTCTTAGTTTTTTCTTGCATTTCATCATTTGCATTACATCTAAGACATAGAAAAACCAAAAACATTTTCAGTTAGCATAATTTTTTCGATTGCATATCATCTAAGGCATAGAAAACCCATAAAAAATAGAGTGTTCATGTAGTTGCATCACATTCATATAGGATTGAGTCTAGAGTTTTGGGAATCATCTTGCTAATGATAGACAGTCTTGCTAGGTTGATTGGCTAGTAACCATAGTGAACTCTTGGACTTTCGTTTTTTTGCCCCTCTTGAACACTGATTGGTAGATCATTGGCCTTAGAAACCTAAGCTTATGTTGTGTCTCGAAAGAACCAGATTTGTCTCCTCATAATTGAACTTTATTTTTACCAAATTAGGGGCTTGAGATACATTGCATAAGATCCTTCCTTAGGTTCAGCCAGTTAAGTAGAAAGAAAAGCATAAGATAAATACAGAATCATCCTTCTTACAACTCAGCTCAAACGATATGGTCTAAGATGAACGGGGACTGTGCGTAAACCCGTACCTTCTTGTGTTCATCAATGAAACCATTCTGATGTTGCCTAAGATGAACCGGGACTGTGCGTAAACCCGTACTTTTTCGTGTATCATTGATAAAGCTAATACATTGATGCCTAAGGTGAGTCGGGACTGTGCGTAAACCCGTACTTTTTCGTGTCTCATTGATAAAGCTGAGAATAAATACGAGATTGAGCCAAGATAGGAGTTAAGAATAAGAAGTGATCGAAAATGCTTAGTTCATAGTGTCTGGCTGAATTTGAGGAAGTTGAATCCCAAGGTCTTTTGATCGATAGCCCCTCTTGCGGTCTACACTTTTAGAAATAGGTTCCAAATCTGAGTGTCTTAGAGTCCAACTAAGTAATGGGGAATATTCGGTTTTTATGCTAAGCCTTGATGAAAGTAGATTGTGGTTTTTACAAAAGAATGAGGGTTCACTTGTGGATTACGGTTTTCAGCTTGATAAGTTGTTTGTTTGAGGTTTGATTGTTCCCATTGTCAGCAACCTCTCTTCCTTCTTAGCTCTATGCATATTTGCTTGAGGGCAAGCAAAGACTAAGTTTGGGGGAGTTGATGTGTCTGCATTTTACCACATTTTAGGGCCATTATTTAGCATGTTTTGCATTCATACTTGCATTATTATCATAGTTTTAGGTTCTTTTAGGCATAATTTGCATACTTAGTGTTGGGCATTGCACACATTGCATAAAGGGTATTTTTAGGCACTTTTTGGAGCATTTCATGAAGAATTTCGGACTACAAGAAGACCAATGGAAAATCGGCTGGCCTAAAGTTGAAGTTCAGGATGTGATCTAGAAGATTTGGCATATACCAATGACACTCGAGCATGACACTCGACCATCACTTGGTCGAGTGCCTTTACGGGCCAGAACTAAGACTTCGGACGAAGATTGAATCTTTGGGCTTCTCTGCGAAGAAGGCCCATCAAAAGCCCCTTTGTGCAAGCCCAATTGTCTTTTAGTTCTTTTTCTATTTTTCTTTCTTAGGGAAATTTCCTTTTAACTTTTAAAAGGAAATTCCCATTTTTCTTTCAAGGGAATTTTTCCCTTTTTCTCTTTAAGTATTTTTCCTTTTTCTCTAAGATCTTTTGATCTATAAATTGTACTAGAATTTCTACTTTCAATATACAATCTTTTCCAGCAAAATTTCGAGTTCTTTCTTTTAGCTATTTACGATTTTAAGTCTTAAGTTTTATGCAATTAGATTTCAATTTTAAGTCTATGTTTTATTTCATGAATTCTGAGTAAGTTAGTCTAGGGTTCTTGAGGAAAGGGTGAGATTAGGGGAAAACTTAGGGATTTCTAGATTTGTCTATGTTTAAATAAGGTCTTAGATCTCTTTAGTTTAAGTGTTCTTAATGCTTGTTTCTTTCTGATCAATTGAAATTCGATCTCTTGGTGAATCCCCCCCGAGAGGCGTTTGGGGAATCACTTGAACATGCTTAAATTAAGATAGCATCTTCCTAGCTCAAGAGATTGATTGTCTAGGGTGTTATTAGGCTTTGTAAGGTCCATACTTAAGGCCTCTTGAATTTCCAATCGTTGGGCGAGAGTCAAGTCAGGTTGTCTTTTAGGAGAGGTCCCATTGCGCGAGAGCGAATGTGATTACTTTGTGATTCCTTGCTTAGAGGTCATCTAAATAGGTTGATAGATAAGTCTAGAACCCCTAGGAATACCCTAATCCTTGATCCTAATCCTCGAGAACCCGTTTTTCCCTTATTGAATTTTCGTGATTTTAATACTCTGCTTTAGGTTGAGATTTCGTATTGCACTTTATTAGTTTCACTATTGCTTTACTTTTAATGCTCTGTTTTTTTTACATTCTAATACTCTGTTTCATTTTTAGCATTTTGTTTAAAGATTTCGTTGTCACCTAGGATAGATCACCACTCACTAAAACCGAATTTGGCTTAGATTAGAATAAGTAGATTATATCTTGATTGCTAGTTACTCTCCCAGTGGATTGACACCATACTGTACTGCAATTGATTAAATAGACAGTTTGGTATTTGAGAAAACACCGCAAAAACTTGTGATCTAGAAGATTTGGCATATACCAATGACACTCGAGCATGACACTCGACCATCACTTGGTCGAGTGCCTTTACGGGCCAGAACTAAGACTTCGGACGAAGATTGAATCTTTGGGCTTCTCTGCGAAGAAGGCCCATCAAAAGCCCCTTTGTGCAAGCCCAATTGTCTTTTAGTTCTTTTTCTATTTTTCTTTCTTAGGGAAATTTCCTTTTAACTTTTAAAAGGAAATTCCCATTTTTCTTTCAAGGGAATTTTTCCCTTTTTCTCTTTAAGTATTTTTCCTTTTTCTCTAAGATCTTTTGATCTATAAATTGTACTAGAATTTCTACTTTCAATATACAATCTTTTCCAGCAAAATTTCGAGTTCTTTCTTTTAGCTATTTACGATTTTAAGTCTTAAGTTTTATGCAATTAGATTTCAATTTTAAGTCTATGTTTTATTTCATGAATTCTGAGTAAGTTAGTCTAGGGTTCTTGAGGAAAGGGTGAGATTAGGGGAAAACTTAGGGATTTCTAGATTTGTCTATGTTTAAATAAGGTCTTAGATCTCTTTAGTTTAAGTGTTCTTAATGCTTGTTTCTTTCTGATCAATTGAAATTCGATCTCTTGGTGAATCCCCCCCGAGAGGCGTTTGGGGAATCACTTGAACATGCTTAAATTAAGATAGCATCTTCCTAGCTCAAGAGATTGATTGTCTAGGGTGTTATTAGGCTTTGTAAGGTCCATACTTAAGGCCTCTTGAATTTCCAATCGTTGGGCGAGAGTCAAGTCAGGTTGTCTTTTAGGAGAGGTCCCATTGCGCGAGAGCGAATGTGATTACTTTGTGATTCCTTGCTTAGAGGTCATCTAAATAGGTTGATAGATAAGTCTAGAACCCCTAGGAATACCCTAATCCTTGATCCTAATCCTCGAGAACCCGTTTTTCCCTTATTGAATTTTCGTGATTTTAATACTCTGCTTTAGGTTGAGATTTCGTATTGCACTTTATTAGTTTCACTATTGCTTTACTTTTAATGCTCTGTTTTTTTTACATTCTAATACTCTGTTTCATTTTTAGCATTTTGTTTTAAGATTTCGTTGTCACCTAGGATAGATCACCACTCACTAAAACCGAATTTGGCTTAGATTAGAATAAGTAGATTATATCTTGATTGCTAGTTACTCTCCCAGTGGATTGACACCATACTGTACTGCAATTGATTAAATAGACAGTTTGGTATTTGAGAAAACACCGCAAAAACTTGTTTATCAAATTGGCGCCGTTGCCAACTGGGATTAGTTAGCTACAATTAGGAAAATCACTTTTCTGAGACTAAGTTTTATTACCCTATTATTCTAAAATCGTTTCTGGTTTTCTCTTTGTTTTCAGGTACACTCGATCAACAAGCTCGACCAACACAACTCGAGCTCGTTGATTTTTCTTCTGTATCCAGAAAGCACTAGCAAAACCAAGAAACACTCGATCACTACACTCGAGCATCACCTGCTCGAGTGTCATTTCCGACGAAACAAATCACTTGCATGAATACCAGATCCCGTGGAAGTGAAGACCTCATTCCATACTCTGACAGAATAGACCGTTTGCCTCGTGAATACTTACGAGAACAACGGAACAGATTGAACGAAGAATACACGGATCAGGTTAACATGGAAGAACAAGTACAAGCTACTGAACTAGGAACTCGTCCTAGGAGAATTAGACACATTGGTGCCGGTGATGCTCCCAGTATCCACACTCAACGCCATGGAATTGTCCCACCAGCCATCGCCAACAACAACTTTGAGATTAAGAGTGGAATGATCTCCATGGTTCAGAACAGTAAATTTCATGGTTTACCTTCTGAGGACCCACTTGATCATCTTGATGAATTTGAAAGACTAACCAGTCTGACAAAAATAAACGGGGTTAGTGAGGATGCTCTGAAATTGCGATTGTTTCCTTTCTCTCTTGGAGACAAAGCACATCTATGGGAAAAACACTTGCCACAGGGATCTATCACATCATGGGACGCCTGCAAAGAAGCATTTCTAGGCAAATTCTTTTCAAATTCCAGAACTGCGAAACTTCGCAATTCCATCTCTGGTTTTAAGCAAAACCATTCAGAAACATTCTCTGAGGCTTGGGAACGATTCAAGATGTACCAATCACAATGTCCTCATCACGGTTTCACTACTGAGTCCCTTCTCAGTACTCTCTACAGAGGTGTGATCCCAAAGATACGCATGTTGCTAGATACAGCCAGCAATGGGAATTTTCTGAATAAAGATGTCGATGATGGATGGGAATTAGTAGAGAATTTAGCTCAAGCAGACGGCCAATACAGTGAAGACTATGATCGAACTCCTAGAGGCGTAACGGATTCAGATATGGTTAGTAGAAAGGAGCTCAAAGCCATACAAGACAAACTAGACAAGCTACTTTCAGCTCACCATAAGCAAGTACACCATGTCAGTGAAACAGAACGGGTTGAAGAAGAGGATGACGAGGTTGAAGAGGTCAATTTCGTACAGAACCAAAGCAACAATTTCAGACAATTCAACAGCTATAAACCTAACCCCAACCTATCCTACAGAAACACAAATGTAGCAAATCCAAACGACCAGGTGTACCCACCCAAACCACATCCGCAACCACAATCAAAACCATTCATACCCAAACAACAGTACCAGCAAACACACCACCAACCACCTACTGGATACAACACCCAAACACCACCACAAACACCTGAAGTGATGGACATCTTGCAGCAGATACTAAAGGGACAGACAGCCAGCGCTTCCGAATTAACACGGAAATTTGCTGAAGTACATGCTAAGATCGATGCTTCACATAATGAACTCAACTGCAAATTTGAGACTCTCAATGCCCGTCTCAAATATGTAGAGAATCAACAAGGATCTTCATCAACCAACAAACAAACCGGACAGCTACCTGGAAAAGCTGTTCAAAATCCTAAAGAGTATCACGCCAACGCCATTACACTCCGTAGTGGCCGTGAATTGCTAATTCGTGCTGAACCAACAGAGAACACTGAGGACAGTGTCCTTCCAGAAGGGGAGGATGATTTGGTCGAAGAACAGACAGAAATCAGCACGAAAAAGCCAAAATCCGTGACACTCGACCAACACACTCGAGCACCACCTGCTCGAGTGTCCGAAGATCAGCCTAAAAACACAACCGATATACAAAAAGACCCAAAGACGTTTGCTCCACCTCCTTTCAAACCACAACTTCCTTTTCCGCAGAGATTCAAAAAGGATGTTGCAGACAAGTACAAAGCTCTCTTTGAAAAGCAGATGAGGGACGTTGAAGTGAAAATACCAATTCTAGACGCCTTTATGCTAATGCCCCCTTACCAGAAGTTTTTGAAAGAAGCAGTCAAGGACAGAACACAAGAAGTTGAAGGGATGGTTGTGCTAACTCACGAGGTCAGTGCTATTATACAAAGAAAGGTTGTGCCTAAGAAGCTCGATGATCCAGGAACATTCACAATTCCATGTTCGCTTGGACCTCTCACATTCAGGAGTTGCTTGTGTGATTTAGGGGCATCAATCAGCCTAATGCCTCTAACAGTCGCCAAACGATTAGGGTTCGATAGATACAAGTCTTGTAAGATATCTTTGGTACTAGCTGACAGATCGGTTAGGATTCCACATGGAATTCTAGAAGATTTACCAGTTCGGGTTGGAGGAGTAGAAATCCCCACGGATTTCGTTGTTCTAGATATGGGAGAAGAACCAAAGGACCCTTTGCTGTTTGGAAGGCCCTTCTTAGCCACTGCAGGAGCTGTGATCAATGTGCCAAAAGGAGAAATCGAACTCAACCTTGGGAAAGATTTCAAGATGACTTTCAGCATCAGCGACATAATGAAAAAACCGACCATTGAGGGTCAACTGTTCGTGGTACAAGAAATAGATGATCTTTCAAAGGACTTGTTTGAAGAATTGACGGAGAAAGACCACCTTGGTACTGCTTTGATAAAAGACGGTTGTGATGGATACATATACGAAGAAACTGAGGTCTACAAAAGCCTGTTGGACTCTTGCAGATCACTGAAAGGTGAAAAACAGTTCGAAACTTTACACTCGACCTCAACACTCGAGCACACCAAGCTCGAGCATTCCGATTTAGCCTCTGGAAATCAACACTCGACCATAACACTCGACCACACTAAGGTCGAGTGTCCGCTCGATGATGACTGGTCGGAGCTCAAATCGCCGAAAGTGGAACTCAAACCACTCCCCTCCGGGCTCAGGTACGCATTTCTTGGATCTAACTCCACTTATCCAGTAATAGTAAATAATGCATTGAGTGATGATGAGTTAAACATGTTGCTTTCTGAATTAAGACGGTTTAGAAAAGCCTTAGGATACTCACTGTCTGACATTAGAGGGATCTCTCCCGATTTATGCACACACAGAATTCACCTTGAAAATGAATCTTATTCTAGCAGGGAACCTCAAAGGAGATTGAATCCAAATTTAAAGGAGGTCGTTAAGAAAGAAATTTTAAAACTGTTAGATGCTAATATAATCTATCCTATTTCTGATAGTAAATGGGTGTCTCCTGTGCATTGTGTGCCTAAAAAGGGAGGGGTCACTGTCATTAGAAACGAAAATGATGACTTGATTTCAACTAGAACCATTACAGGACATAGAATGTGCATTGATTTTAGGAAATTGAATTCTGCATCTAGAAAAGATCATTATCCTTTGCCATTCATAGACCAAATGCTTGAAAGGTTGGCTAATCATTCATATTATTGTTTCCTTGATGGATATAGTGGATTTTTCCAAATTCCTATACA
>JAKUCM010005741.1:0-24074 GCA_023374145.1 Lepidium sativum
ATAAGTTCGTAAGCCGTGGCGGCGCGTGGTCTCGCCACAGTCCTCCTAGGGCTAGCCAACGCAAGCTTCCGTTTCCATGGCTCCTTGAACGAAACATCAGGAATAGATCCGCGAGTAGGAATGATTCGCCAGGTAGGGATAAGATTAGCGACAACGAAAAGCAAATGCTCTAACGGCCACGGTGGCTTGAATTTATCACTGATTCCACACATAGCTCCGTTAAGGATTAGTCCATCCCAAACGCCTCTTTGACGAAGCGAGATATAAAGCGCAATTGCACCGCCTAATGACTCAGAGTAGAGAAAACACGGCAGATCTGAAGGATTTTGACGGCTACGGAAGTCATCAAAGAAGGAGATACAATCATCAACAACAGGATTAATGTCAGGGATATGAGCGATTAAGCCGTCGGAGAATCCATGACCTTGATGATCAATAGCACAAGTAATGAAACCGGATTTCGCAAAGAGTATAGCAGTTAGCTGAAGAAACCAACTAGATTCACCGGTGAAGCCATGAACAACGGCGACGATACCGAGAGGAGTTGTTGGAGGAAGTGGAGACCACCATTGAGTGAAGAGCTTGAGACCACGAGCGTTGGTGATGAAGGCGGAGGAATGACTAACGGAATGCTTAGCGTAGAATTCATCGGCGGAGAGAGAGCCAAAGGGATTGTGTTCATCGGCGTCGGCTACTGGATGGAGAGTCATACTCTTTGAATGTGTGGGGACTTTTGGTTAACAGTTGGGGATAATTATAGTACAAATGAGGCTCGGGCCGGGTCGGTTCGATTCGGTTTGGGTCGATTCGGGTCGGGTCGGCTCGGGTTTATGATGTAGGGACACATGCTTTTGGTGTGGACGCGCGAACTACTCCAAATTTTGGGCCCAACTATTCTTATTGGGTTATATTTCCATTTTAGGTAGTTTTAAATTTATTTTCTAAATTTTTACCATTTTTTGTTATTTGTTTTATTTCATCTTATATTTGGCAAAAATAGCATACAAACTTTACCTTGGCAAATATTTTCCCCACCTATATTTCATCTATAGGGAAATATCGGGAAAATATAGGGAAAATGCATATTCCCCATCTATATTTGGCAAAATGCAAATTCTTCAAATATTTCATCTATATTTGTTTTCTAGAATATGCATTTTCCCCATATTCTATAAAGTTTGTATATTCCATTAAAATAGTGTTTTTGTTGCTTTTAATTCAAACATATTTTCTAGGTTTTTTTTCTGGTGTAAACTCATATACTTCATCAAGAAACATGCTGTCTAATTGTCTTGCCCTATTTAGGTAGACATGATGTGGTGACTTCAATTCCCATCATATTTTATTTGAAGAATTTAAGTTATGAGTCGAGTTTTGTGAATCCAATAGTTACTTATTCAACACTTTTGAGATAAAAGTGCATATCTAACTTTAACACTTGAAATAAAGTATATGACAATAGTTGTAAGTGTTTCGTCTCTTTAGTGATTACTAGTATTTATAATTATGAGATTAATTAATTTAATTAATGATTATGGATGATTCAAGATGCCAAATGTAACCAACAATGAATATCTGGAATTAGCGAAACAAGATTACAATAAATGCCAAGCTCTACATCAGCTCGAGTGGGACACATTTCAAAAGTAATATCATCTACATTATTCATTTTTCTTTTTATAATGTTAAATATTGGTGTAAATGGTTAATAAGTTATTCAGCTCAAAGAGCTAAATATTTTTCAACAAAAGGGTAAATTTTTTAAAAAGTGAATTTTTATGCTTATTTCAGTATATAATTATTCAAATCGGAACGAGTATACAAAACTTGAAAGATATCCAAATTTTCTTTGTTTTTTATGGATAGTATATACTTCGCTATTTAATTTATTCCGGAACTTTACAATTATTTGGATATTCACATTAATAAAGTCTTGTTTCAAAAAGTCTTATAATCTTTTCGAACTTATGAGAAGTGGGCCGGTTACATTGTGGTTCATGTTTTGTTTAGTTCTCGTGTCTCTTTGTAAGTCTTTAAAAACACCAAAAATATTCTGAATGAAGCGTGAAGTGTTTTTTTCTACTATCTCTTCTTGATCAAGCTTGTAGTTGAAAACAAGTAATATCAGAAGGTTTCTTTCCCTATGATCATAATGAGTGAGCGAGATTCTCTGTTTCCACAAAGTCCTTTCTTAGGCGTGTCTAAGACAATGACGGTCCATTGCAAGTGTTGAGGTTAACCATGATGGAGGACTATAGGCATTATAAGAGGTGAATCTGTTGTCTCTTGTTACACTAATCGCAATTTGCAGATGAGCCATGAACACCACAAGACTCAAAAAGGTTGGCAAGATCGAACCATTGCCGTAGGTAGGCCTGGGCATAAAACCTGATATCCGAAACCCGAACCGAAACCGATCCGAAAAAGAGGAACCAAACCCAAACCGAACTCGAAAAAATGCCACAATGGGTCCTATATTTATATACCCAAAAAACCGAATTCGAACCCGAACCAGAACCGAATTAAGAACCGAACAGGTACCCGAAATATTTTTGTTAAACCCTTATAGACTTATTTCTATTTAATATTTACTTATTTTAAGTTTTTATATAGATTTATACTCCCTCTGTTTCATATTAGTTGTCATTCTACAATATTTCACACATATTAAAAATATAATTAAATGTTCTATTATGCCATTGATTGACTATTAGAATTTTAAACCATTTAATACTTTATTTATTTAATTAGGGGCAAATGAAGTTATTTTATATTAGAAAATACATTGGAAAATAAAAATGACAACTAAAATGAAACAAAAAATTTAACTTACAATGACAACTAATATGAAACGGAGAGAGTATATAAATATCCGAACCCGAATCCGATCTATACCGAACCCGATCTATAGCCGAACCCGAACCCGATTTATACCCGAACCAAAAAATAAAAATATCCGAATGAGTTCTAAATCAATAGAATCGAAAACCTAAAATCTGAAAAGATCCGAATCCGAACAGGTACCCGAATGCAGGCCCAGCCGTAGGAAAGAGCGGTACTTTGGCCACTCGCGTACTTCCATTTTTATTCATAAATGAAAATATACATATAAATAGATACAACCGTGGATTGCCTTTGTTCAAATTATTATTATTATATTAGATTAATATATAAGCAAGAGATGAAACCAATATCACTCACCAGACCAATCCTAAAGCTCTGCAACTGAGGTTTTTTTTTACTCTCTTATACCCTAAAGATACTAACACAAATATAATCAAAAGATTGTACACAAAAGAGAGACACTTCTCAAATATGTTTTGAAAAATGAAGTTTTTCTAATATTACAAAGTATCAAAATCTAAGTAAATAATGGAAGTGTTGTCTTTTGTACGCATTGCTCTAGCTTCATTAAGCAGACTATTTGCTATCTTCTCTGCACTATTCTCTGTCCCTCTCTCTTTTTCTCTCATCTGTCATATCCGTTTTAAGACATAAACATTACATGTGTTTGATGTTTTCAGACATAACAAATGTTTTGAATGAAATGAATTAATATTTTACCTGAAGTACCAACTGCACAGCTTTCTTAGGACTCACCACATCCCATAACCCATCACTGTTGAGTTGTAACAGTTTCTTTAGATTTAGCGAAAACGAATGAGAAAAGGGGAAAAGCTTTTTACGTTTATGGTTGTTACCTAGCCAATATAGCAAAAACGTCTTTACTAGACTGATCAATACGCAAAGGCTCACTTATGTATGGCTCTGCACTGAAACGGCTGTCTTGCTGCTTTGGAAATTTGTCTCCAAGCATTCTCGCTAGGTTTATACCTGTACAAAAATGATCAAATCAGAGTTGTTTTTTTTTTCCAGAATGGAGTAAGAATCAGTTGCATGTTTAACTCATTGAGCTAATACCGAAGATGCGGGCTTCTCCATCTCTCAAGGATAGTCCTGCCTCTTGAATTCGTTTTCTCTCGCTCAAGCTAGTCACTCGATGATCTTCAGTCATTTGTATATATCTCCCATCAAGGCTGCAAACCAGATTGTAATCGATTACAAAACTTTAGAAGCTATTATATTATGCCTAGATCATTACTTCCTGGGAGCAAAACTACTATCTGATAAAGTAGTTCTTATTGATAGATTGTTCAAGGAATAGTTAGCGATCAACTCTCTTTCTATTTCCACAAAGCAAAACACCGATTCTCTATCATTCAGACAGTTTCTAGATTTGTATTCTTTAAATTCTCTCATTTATAAATGTGTATATACTACCATAAACCTTAGAGGAGAAATCATCTACAATTCCAAAGCAAGAGTTTTCATCAAGAAGACCACACTCACTCACGCTTTAAACACGCAAGATCCTTGTTTCTAGTCTGAGTAATCAAGTCACCTCCCACTTTCTACTTCAAGAAATGCTGCTACAAGGTTAATGAAGGCTCAGAAACTAGAATCTTAAGATTGCAATAAATTTTAACTTACTGGATAACACACGCTGAATCCCCAAGATTTGCACATTGTGCGAAGAAATTTTCTTCGCCATCTTTCCAAACCAAGAGAACAGTAGTTGTACAACCCTGCATTGATCAATTGGTTAATAAAGTAGGATGCAATGATTATTTTCAGCCAAGTCGTCAAGAAGACAAACATGCAATCGAAGGAAAAGGGAAGGAAAGAAAAGGACAAACTGCAGAACCTCATATAGGTGATCATCCAAGCGAGCTTCTGTTTTAACAAGCACGTCTCTAAGGACGTCTGAAGCATCCCTTTGCGATATCACTTTTTCTTTCTTCAGCGAGTCTGATAAAATATTCGCCAGAACCTCGGGAATAATTCTGGCGACCAAGTCTAATTAGGTTACAATATTCAAGTATATAATTGCCTTCGTTTAACACAAAACTTTAAATCAAAGATACTGTTAAGAGATTTCAACACAACCAAACACAGGCTTTTTCAAGCTAGAAAATAGGTAAGTAACTGGATATCTTTGGTAGGTTAAGTAAGCATAGAAAAAAAGGCCAGAATTTCAAGGATGATTTTTACAACAGAAATAGAGAATAGAGGTGATCTAAGATATGTATTATAAAAATGGCTCACTTGATGGCGGACTGCGCAGCCCCTGCTCCCCCATGTCCATCACAAACACAAAACAGCCCAAACTGTAACCACATACATTAAAATTATGTTAGTATAAGCAGTAAAGTCCATCATAATACAAATACTTAAAACAACAAATCAAAGTAACCTTATTCGACACATGAAGCGGCCACTTATAATGGCAAACATCTTCCATTGGAAGTTTCCTGCCTCCTCGACGTACAGCCATGGGATCTGAGACGACACCAATTCTGAACGGCATCTGAAACTCATTCTGAGATGAGATACGGACCTTCCAGATATGAAAAGAAATTTCATGAGATATCAATACAACAAACAACATATTATCAGCAAGCACCTTTAACCACTCAGATACACTTACATAGACCTTTGTAGTTGTTCCCAAAGTTATTATATCATCACTTGCAAGCTCGATAGGGTTACCCCACTTTCGGCTGCCTGTATCAGAAAGACTTACTGACTGAGAGTTTAAGAGAGTTCCATTTAGGCTGCCTGTGTCTATTAGCTCCCATTTCGATTTCTAAAATTATAGACAGACAAGTGTGACAAATACTGCACGGAACAATATGCAAAACTCTTATAAATGAAACTGTGTAGCTCCTTACAGTAGAGTTCCATATTATTTGTGCATGCTTCCCTGAAATTTCTGCATCCTTCAATACCATCGCAGAAGGAGGAACCCTTCCAAGGATTACTGGCAGCTTGGACGTACTTGTGGAGCTCACAGCATGTTGAAGACCAATGGCAGGACCCGAAATGACCTCCAGGGACAGCCAACTTCCTGCACTTCTAACACAGAATATGATATATGCCTTCCACGACTAAATGAAGAAATAATTGAAATATTGTAACACACCCTGAAAAGAAAAACGAAAAAGAAATTACTTTGATCTTTGATAAGTCTCGGGGAAGGATATGTAAGTCTATCCTTTTCCAGATCATATTGCAGGTTTTGACTTCTGTTATTTTGCCAGTCATAGGTTTGCCCTTCTGCCAGGGTACCTTTTTCAGCTGGAAGTTTAAGCGTTTGGCCCACCAAACTATTTTCAAAGGGTTCAGAAATTACTTCTAGAACAAAGCTTTCACCTTCATAATCAAAGGGAGGGTGGTAAGGCCAAGAATGTGTTATGCATAGAGTCCATAATGCAAAGAAGATGTTTATGATAACTATTGTATCATTTCCATCAAGCTAATAAAGTAGACTCAATCCAACTTGTCTTTAACACAGCTGGTTAGGAGTGAGGAAGGAAGGATGCGAAGACTTACCTTGGGTGAGATGGGGAGATGAAGAAGGAAGCCTTTGTTTGACCCGTCCCTCCGTCAGAGATGAATGTAAAAGCCCTTCATTTTGGTAGCAAGCTCCCTCTAGATCATATTCCCTTGTTACCTCACTGGTTTGGCCTTGGATCAAATTTCCATCATCAGATACAAGGGGTCTCTGCAAATCCCCCACCTACAAGTAATGGCTCTGAAAGTATTAGGGGTATGACTGAAGCAAAAAAGGTGTGTAAATTGGAGGTCTTGTAGCCAAACATGAGAAACTCAATTCAAAAGAGAAAGGATTTTCATATAAGAAGTCAGTAATAATAAAATGCCAAATTTAGCAGTAATTACATACTAAAATGTTATCCAAATAATGCAATAACTGCATATGGATGAAAACTATGACCCAAAAGCAACATATTAGACAAATGAGCTGTATTGAATTCCCAGCTAGAATAGAGCCGCATGTTAAATTCGTAAGGCTCTAAGTGGGGTAGAGTTTAGCAGAATTGAAAATTGGATGAATGATTGATTTCACCTTCTTCTATTTTCTTATTACCATTTTCATTAAGTTGACTCTCCGGCTCCAAATATAAAACAAAAAACTCACAGAATTCCTACCACAACAGTAACTAATGAGGAAGAAATTTCTTTTCCCCAAGATAAATATTCCACCTCACTGAGCTGACATATCTTCGAGGCAATATTCAAAATTTCCACTAGTTATTCTTGCTTTCACGTTCCTCTTGCCCCTACTATAGCTACCCTATTGCCTAAAGATTAGCACCAAGCTCCACGTTCAGAAACAAATTGACAGTTTCGCAAGCAAACTAATTGTCTGCCTAAATGCTCATTAACAGGTTGACCACAAACTTGAACACATTAACCCATACTAAGAAGAAGACGAAAATAGCTTGAAACGCAGACAAATGTATCAAACCATTGAGCTGTAAAAGCACCTAACAAGATCTACGGACAGATATTTCTCCACTAGAGAAACCTCAAAAGCACGTTCTCAATTCCAAAAGTCAAATCAGATGAGTCAGAAGCAAACACATTCTCACCGCCCAGGTCGCCACAACCAAAGTAATCTCAAATCGACTAAAAAAAAAGGAATTCGGAATTCCTATTCTCCCCCAAAACAACATTGCCACGCGAAATAAACAATCCAGCAACATAACACTTGTCACACTGATGATCAAACGCAATCAAATTGATCATTTCACAAGTAATAACCAAAGAGCCACACCACATCGAATTGAAATCGAAGGAAGAGTAAGGAGATTGATTGATAGAAGGAAAACGAGAGAGAAAAAGAGGAAGAGTACCTTGAAGGAAGAAGAAAAACGGGAGGATCGGAAACGAGAAAAGTAGCGCCATGGCTTGCAGGCGAAAAGGATGATGAGGGAGAAGAGAAGCAACATAAGAACAATGAAGAAAGCAATAATGGTCATCTCTAACATCGCCACCGTCTTCGCTCTCTCTGCACCCCTCTCTTCCAGATTGGTTCCCGAGAACCTCGCTTTGAATTTTTCTTACCTTTCTTTTTTTATTCCTCTTTTTGTTCCTTATTGTATTTTTACTGTCTTCTTCTCTTCGGGTTTTTTCTAATGGACCGGTCAATTATGATTTAATATTGATAAAAAAAAAATTTTGATTTATATTTTCAAATCTTAATATTATTTTACAAAAGACATCTACTTTAGTGGCAAGTGGTAAATCCATTTAAGGCAGTGCATTTGCATAATCTGAGATCGAGTCTTCATGTTTACATTATATAGAAATTTGGTTATTAAGCCGGCCAATTGTAGTCTAACATAATTTTCCATTGACAAAAAAGAATCTTAATATCTTTTTCTTTTCCAACAACATGATTTTATATTATATTTATAATATTAATCCATAGTTGATAGTGCTACAAGGTTAGTCCTATCAAAATTCACAGTTGCTAACTTCTATCATTCATTTGTTCCGAGATAGTATAAGTAAATTAAAAAGATGAATATATCTTATGAAATAAAAATGGACAAGGTAAAGTGTTAGATGTCTATTTTTATAATTTTCTACCATAATTCGATTTTAATTCCAGGTAATTTTATAGTCTTGCATAATATTATTTAAAATTTAGATAATCTAAATTATAGATTGAATATATCGATCCAATTATTGACATAAAAATAATTCAGTAATATCTAAATTATAGATTAAATATTATAGATTAGATGTATTTGGTCAACTAGTTAAGTATATAGTTTTGTAAATGTTACCATCAAAATTTAAAAAGATCATGTAACATTGCATGATAGTGTATAGAATTGACGAGTTTGTGATTATGGGCTAGGTTTTGTAGAATTCAATTGTTGTTGAATAAGAAATAACAAATTATCAACCGAAATATTCAATGACAAGAAAAACTTCGATCATAAGAACATAGCAAAATAAAATTTCAACCACTATGATCTAAACATCACACATTTTAAATATAATATTTACGACTAAAAATATTAGTCTTGTGCTCAAACTTTTTATGCAACATACAAACATTTTTCACGGAAAAATGTTCTTATTACATCTGTCCAATATTTTTACGGCAAAACTCGAAACTTGATTGCTACAAAGATGTCGTTACACAGAATATGTTCTTTAAACCTAACACATTACACACATATAGAATATAGCATGTAAATAAATTAATCTGAGAAAGGGAAATAAAGTGTTAAATGATGAATCATTAATTTAAGAATGTATTGTCATCACAAATGGCATCTAACCTAGTGGCAGGTGGTAAGTCCACTTAAAGCAGCACATTTGCATAACTTGAGATCGAGTCTCTATGCCTACATTATGTAGGAATTTGGTGATTGGACCGGCCAGTTATGGCCCAACATAATTTGCGGTTGACAAAAAAAAATGTATTATCATCACAATCATGGTTATTGCATGCATGAGTTAGATGAACATAATTATGATAGGTTTAACTGTTAATTGATTTGTCACCAAGCCCAATCATTTCAAGTTTATTAGTTAATGGGGCTGTTAGAATTGATTTATTTGTTTATTTGTTCGTATTTATTGTCATTATAACTTATAACCAGAACATACTAAAACTTTATTACAATGTTGACATCAAAGCTGTGGAAGTTTCAGTTTCTTTGGATGATATGTGAGTAAGACATAAGTTATGGATGAGATTGATATTTTCGTGTGGATGACATGCTTCCATAAAAGCAAAGAAGAAAAGGTTTAATACTATATGATAAGCTTTTAATTTCTTTCCCTACCTAAAGTTGTAAATTATGTTAACCAATAGCATTTGTATACATGACATACAATAAGCTCCCCATCTTATTCTATTGAAAAAGATTTTTTTTTTCGTTAACAACTAAACCGACAAAGTCTTATTTATAATCTAAACTCTAAATTTTATTATGTGTAATATATGATTTTCTAAAATCCAACTTGTGTAATTAACTACAAATATAAACATTTGAAAGCGTAGCATTGGATTAGCTTCCTGCCTCATTCGATTATTGGACTGACAAGACTCAATCCGTATAAATCTGAAATCATATTATAGGGTTACAGAATTCTTTGAAACCGAATTCAGATGGGAGATAATAACTATAAAGGCCGTAGACATTTAACCACTTGTCTTCCATCATATTCCTAATGTTCTTTGTGGATCAGAATTTCAAAAGTATGGGAATTGGTTTATAAAGGTTCCACTAATTCATATTGGTCAAAAGATGGTGGAGGGCTTTTGTTTTTGGTTGTTTGTTGTGCCATATATGAGATTGCAATACTCGTGTTTTATGCTTGATCATATATAACAAAGAAAACGTAAGACTTAAGTTTATGCCTCCACTTAATTTCAAGTGGCGTGACGTAGTTCTTTGCTTTTAGATCGATCCTCCAATTAGTCGAAAAAACTTGAAACCAATAGCAAACATTGATGGATTATGATTCGAAGTTTCACTATTTTACTTTCTTGCGTCATTGGCATGAACAAAGCGAGTGATACGAAGAAGTCAAAACGTATTCTGTATTAAAATTAGATGCTTTTGCTTCTGTCATTAATCACTTAATTATTGTAAAATTATATAAATAGAAAGCAGCTTTTTGTATAAGGACACACTTAAAAGCATTCTCTCTTCAAGAGGCCAAAGGTTGCGGTATTACTTTTTCTTCTTCTTCAATGGAGTTGGTTCTGATCTTAGGACCACTAATTCAATTTGTGGATATTTGTCTGAAGATTACGTCTGCATGTTAGTTCCTTTTTCTATTTTTACTTGTTAAACTATGTCATAACTTTTCTTACTCTTGCTTACGTTTAGAGAATCTTAATTATTATTTTTCTTCTTTATTCATTCTAAGCATGTCAACTAGGTGTTTAATTATATATCATTCTTGATTCCCTGACCTTCAGCTGAGGGAGAGGAGCTCGAAGTAAAAAACAGTCATAGTTTAACATAATATAATAATAGCTTAATTAATAGCAAAATATTGATTGTGAAATCATTCATTTATGAGTTTTTTATGTCAACAATTAGATCGAGAAACTTTGGTCTATAATTATGCTTTTCCCTTCAAAGCCCTAATTAATAATATCATATGGAGCCAACTCCATGAAGTAGAAGTCAGATAAAGAAGACAATAAATGTGAGGTACACTCAAGGGTAAAGATATTTATCTAGATTTATGAGTTATATTGTGAAAATTGAAACATTTCTTAGGTAGATATATTGATAAATCGGAAAATATATTTGGTCAAGTGGTTGAATGTCAGTGTAATTCGATTCCAAGTAATTGCATGACTTAGTATGATAGGAATTATGGTTTGGATTATAAAACAGATTTTATCGATCTAGTTATTGACGGTGAACATAATCTATTGCCATGAACCATAGATTCTTGGAATATGAATAAGCCTTATGTTTGTCAAATTTTTATTTTCTCGGGCACTAATTTGTGAATTTTCTTGGCAATTCAAATGGATGAACAAATCTTGATCATTAGCATCTTCTAGTGTGCATGCGACTTAGTATTATATAAAATAACAGATCAATAAATAGGAATATAGTGTAAGATGCTTCTTGTAATAGAAGCTGAGTACCGATATTAGAAACACAATGCTGACTAGAAAAACAGTCAATTCGTTATTGTAAAAGTATAATATACAATCAAAGGTATCTTTCGTACCAAAATCTTTTAAGTAATCACAGAATCTCTTAAGAAACATAAACTAAGATCCACTTTATCTGTTCATGTCTCCAAAAATTTCGAAAAGACACGAAATGGTGTGAATAAAGTTGATCATAGAGTTATACAGCACACAAACCTAGCTAGTGCTAGACTCACAGTTCATCAATGGTTGGAGCTACACATTCTTTATTACAACAACACAAACTAAGATTATAGCTTTATTGCTATTACAGGAAACCCAGGAAGATCTTATGAATCTCTCACCACCATCTTTGGAATAGGAACAGCTCATGAAGTCTAGCTTTTCATTTGTGTTAGACAGACTATAAGGTAAAAGTATAAGAGAAGAGTATATTACTAGGTTTAACACTTGTTTATATGAAATTAAAGCCACATGCCTTAGAGTTAATCAAAAGTCAGTGACCCTATTGTATTTGTTTACTGTGATATCAAAAAGTGTCTTTATGATTTGTTGTTTAGAATTGGATTTAAGTACGTAAGCATCTTGTTTAACAGAGAGACAGAACCAAAGAAAAGTGTTTAGTGGGGAATCACTTGTGTTCTTGCAAACGACTTAAAATCAGTCTTAAAGTCTGTCTTCAAAAGATTTCCGTACGGTTTCTTTATAGTAACATGGGTTTTTCCTTTTTTTTCGACAAATAGATCGACAAAATCACATAAACTTATGCAATTACGTGAAATCGAACTCCATAAAAAACTGTAAAAATGGACATCTACTACTTTTTTTTGATAATTATATCGATAAAATATGATATTCCTTCAATCATATACTATATGATTTTTATGATAAATACACAACAATTAAGAAAACTTTTGAAATTACCTAAAATATTCATATATTGTAATTAATATTATAATTAATATGAATATATATTAGTTAAATGAGGAAAATAAATAAAAAATTTGTGTTGGAGAGATCTAAACATCAAATATTTTAGGACAGAAAATGAAACTGAAATATCACTTCTAATGAAACAGATGGAAGATGTTATGCAACTATCTAAAATCGAACTATAATGAAATTTAAAACGTATAAAAATGGACATTTATCACTTGGGTACAAAAACTTTCCTATACTAACATAACAATTTGATTGATAAGACATGATCTATAGATAAAATTCAGCCATTTAATTTCCTATTTTTAACTTCTATATATTGTGGGATAGAGTCGAATTATATATCCTGAGATATGTAGTCACCATACTCAGAAAAAGTCAACACTAAAATGAGTTCAAGAGAACATATTGTGATATTTTTAATCGCAAATTTAAATTATGAAAATATAAAAGATAAAAACAGTTTACTGTTGACTAGCCAGAAATTTCAAAGGACAATGTTTGATGTTAACTTAACCCAACATTGTTCACAGTTTGAGAAAAGTTGTGGATGTTGAAACCTTATTATATTTCATTTTACTAAAACATTGCTCACTTGATTTGATATGTTTTTTCATTAAATCTGTGACCGTAATTAAAAATATTTTTATATATTTTCTTTCATTTTAAGTCATAATAAGTGGGCTGGAAAATTGAGCTTTTAATTCCTCCCATTCAATTTATGTCCATTCTTTTAGAAAATGTGCATAAATACTTTTTTTTTTTTTTAAGTAACCTATTACCTTTTAAATTTTCTTTTACTATTGCAGGTAGGGGGTTCGATCTCTGATATTTTGAAAATTTGTAAAGTGACTACACCACTGAGCCACCTGTCATCGGCTGTACATGAATACTTTGTTTTCTTTTTTCACAATTAAGCCGACAAGTTTTATTCTCATAAAAATTAAGGAGTTATGTGATTATTTAGAGTCATTCTATACGTATATATTATTCCATTCAATTCCATGATTGGTGCTTGTAATAATTTTTATGTGTGTTTTTTTTCTATTGGGAAATAAATTCCCAATTAGTGGGCTAGTAATTGTCATGTTGTTTAAATGGAATCTAACAATTACCCGACATAGGTTTTGACCCTCTTTGCCTCTTTGATACACGACTCTTTGCTTTAAATGTCAAATGAAGAGTGTTAAGAGAGAAAAACAAACAATCGTTTTCATAATTATAGCACTATTTGGGGAAACCAAATTTTGACAAACTTTTGTTAGATTCTTTTTAAACTTTTTGGAAGGTAAAATTATGAAAGAAAGAACATGTCTGTAATTTGTTTTGTCATGTTACTCCCACTACGTGTCTCTTTGTAACTGGCCTACTTGTTTTTTTTCTTATGCATTTAATTTTTTATTTTATTGTTAAGACGCAAATTTTTGTTCGAATTATTTTCGGTTGATTGGTTATAAAGATCCAGTTAATAATTCTAATATTAGAGTTTTAAGATCTTTTTCACTACATATAATAGATTAAAACAGAATATTTGGTGTAAATTTGTATTATAGATCAAATTTTGTCGATCATATTATTACCAAAAAAATTATTATCATTACTTAAAGTAAAAATACAAAATTTATTTTTTGAAAATTATACATAGGTTATGAATGTCTACTTTTTGGATTTAATTTTAAATTTTTGGATTTTAGATTTTTATTTTTAGACTTAGATCTTGGTTTTAGTTTCTGCATTTTAGTTTTTGTTTTCCAAAACCCTAAAAATTAGTTTTTTGGTTTTTAATTTTTGGAGAAATCAATGTTAGATTTTTCAAAAACTAGTTTTTCTTAGTTTATAAGTAAACAAAAAATCAAAAATACGAATGATAGAATATAGCTAAAAACAGTTTTGAGTTTTTGAAAAATTGTTTTTATAAAATTTGAGTTGACTAAAATTTTGTTTTTCCAAAAATTAAATAAAAAGTCCTATCACTCAAAGTGATAATTTTTGTTAATAAAATATATATATATATATATCACCCAAAAACACAGTCAAAAAAAATATGATCTATCATTTATTTTTTGTTTATTTTTTGTTTATTTTTATCAATAATTGTATTAATAAGATCTAATTCATAAGCAGAATTTTTCAAAGCTTAAACATATTACGAAACATATTACGCAGAGTGACATAATATTAAGAAAAAAAATCTGAATTGAATATTTAACTATTCGATTAAAATGGTTTTCCTCTTGATCTAATTTATACCGCAAAATATATTATTCAATCAATGTTATTTGTTCTAGATTTTCCTTTCTCTCTATTTTTACTCTTTTTGGCATTCTCTCTCTTCTCTTCAGGATCACACGATTTTGACTATTTCAGTCTTCTTCTTAACTTTTTTTTTTGCCAAATGAGTCAAAAACGATGATTAAAAGTTTCTTGTATAGTCAATTCATATTAAGTTTCTTCTTTTGTAACAGTAAAACATTATATATGTATATAAAGAACTCCCAGTTTTAATCATGTGTAATACAGTGAGTCCTTTGTTACACATACACAAAAACATAAACCAAACCTTAGTTCTTATCTGCAATGTGTGTGTGGGATAACTAAAGTTTTTTTATAAAAAATATATAAATGAATTTTGCATTATTCAAGTGGTGGTGTGGAAAAAGCTCTCTTACCCACAGTCACTTTTCTTTTCTCTTTATTTTTCTTTATTTATTTATTTCACTTTTTCAATCACTACAAATTGGCCTCCTCTCCTTCTCATTATCCTTCATTCTCATTTCCATAAGCCTCTCAGCTTCTTTGTTTCACATCTCTCAATAACCTCTCTTAAGTCTTTCCTCTCTTTCTCTCTTTCAAATCTTCTTCTAATCTCTTTAAGCTATGGGAACTGTTGTGTATCAACAAGGGTTTCAATCTTATCTTGAGTCTCAACTAAATGAGCCTAGGGCTTTAAGGCTTAGGTTATCTTCTCCAAACCCTTTTGGTTTAGCTCTCAAGTCTCATTTACTTGATGCAGAAGACACCCAAAACCGTAATGATAACAAAGGTCTTACTTCTTCAGCTCCTGACTCAAGCAGCTGGAGCTTTCTCCAGTCTCTTTCCTCAAAGAAGACAATTTCTGAGAAAGAGAAGACTTATGTTCAACCTCCATCTTCTCTTAGAGTTTTAAGTGACCAAAGCTTAGCATTGTGCACTGAGAATCTCGGAAGTGAAACTGGCTCTGATGTTACAGACATCGATGATTTGTTCTCACTCGACGTGCAAACAAAAAACCTCGAAGAAACATCAACAGAGACAAGAATGGAGAAACGTAGGAAAGGTAATGTAAGTGCTAATGATCTTCCACCTCCTTTGACTACTATGAGAGGGTTTCAATATATTCAAATGAAACCACATCGTGAAGATGGAAGATTGGTTATGACTGCTACAAACGCACTGCCTCGTAACAGATGCTTTCAAGCCGATCGAAGTAATGGTCGTCTTCGTCTCTCTATCTATAAAGACTCAGAAGAATTTGAAGAAAATGAAGAAGAGATAAATGAGCAAGAAGAAACTGAAGACTACGAAGAAGAAGAAGATAATGAAGTCATGAAAAATGAGAATGAGAATGAGAATGTTCAAATATCTAGAAGATGTGGTGAAGACGATCGAGAAAACAGAGGATTACTAAATTGGGAATCTTTCCAAGTTGCTACTTCCTAAAAAGGAAACTTCTTCATTTTGCTCTGTATTTACATTTTCACAATTTTTTACCATGTATTTTTTTTTTTTCTTAATAGAAATGTCGCCGTTTTCTAGCTCCAAAATTTTAAAATATATTAAATTAAAATATTATCAAAAAATCGAGTTTTAAATATGATGATGTACGCCGAGGACAGGTGGCCCAGTGGTATAATCACTTTACAAATCTTCAAGGCACCAGAGATCGAACCCCCTACCTGCAAATAGGAGTGGAATTTAAAAGTCACTACCCTAGTTGACAAAAATAATATGATGATGTACCGAGGACAAGTGGTCCAGTGGTGTAGTCACTTTACAAATTCTTAAGGCACCAGAGATCAAACATCTACCTATAGTAATAGGAGCGGGATTTAAAAGTCACTACCCTAGTTGACAAAAATAATATGATGATGTACCGAGGACAAGTGGTCCAGTGGTGTAGTCACTTTACAAATTCTTAAGGCACCAGAGATCAAATTTCTACCTATAGTAATAGGAGCGGGATTTAAAAGTCAGCTGGCTAATTGATAAAAAAAAAATGATAATGTAGATGACTCATTAATGATTTTGGCATCATAACTTCTGTTTTTCTCTAAAACAAATGAAAGGTTTTTAAAAAAACTTAGGGAATAAGTTTTCAATTATGAATTGTGTTATATCGTGTTATATCGATCTAATTGTTCGATAGAAAAATGTTAAAAAGAGAATTATAAAATAATAGGAAGAAATGGGCAGAGGGAATATGCTTATGGTCGGCAGTTAACCTAGTTTGGTAAGAAAGATTCCTTGAGTGGTTTTAAATTAGTGGTAAGCCTCAACTTCATTATAACCCGAGAAGCTTCCGGTTATTACGCCGGTTCAATTGCCAACACATCAAATCAAATTAGTCGCTCGATATATCACTAATAGTTGAACTTTTGAATCAGAAAAATCTAGGATTTTAGACGAATCTTCTCCAAAGTGCACTATTTTATTAATCTTGATTAGTATACTTGACATTCAGTGTTTCATAACAATAAGTCAAAGATCACTTTAATCTCCAGAGAGATAATACTGACGACCAACTTCATGTTTTCGAGATCTAAGATATAAGATATGGTACTACTTTGGTCTAGCTAAATAGCAATAACTTAACTTTTGGTTAGAATCAAATTTAGAACCGATAGTTACGTTTTATCTTAAAGAATGTGTTAGAGTATCATTGATATACCATATCAAAAATTAAAACCATTCTAACTTTATATATAATTTAAGGATTTATCCACTCATTATTAATTAGTTTTAAATTGAAAACTAATTTATTAGAATCTATATATACTACGAAATTAATAGTGCTTAGTTTTTTTGTCAGTTATTCTACTGATTTTTAAATCCCGCTCATAGTACTGTAGATAGGGATTCGATTCCTAATACTTTGAAAATTTGTAAAGTGACTACATCACTGGGTCAATTGTCTTCGACAACTACTAGCGCTTAGTTAAAAACTTAAAATGCATAGTTTTCAAACGAAAGAGTAGTTGAAGGCTCAAATTTCATTACTATGTATAATATAGAAATGAATTATGTAATTTGCATGATTTGAAAATAATATGAGTGAATACGAGTTCAGATTTAACCAAAAGCTACTTTATAGATTTAAAATGAGAGCTGGTTTTTTGGTCGTCACAAAATTTGAAAATGCAAAAAAATTAGAGGCAAGCAAAAGAGAATATTAAAAAGGAAAACCGAAAAAGTAAAAATCAAAAACTATTATATGTTTAAACTAGAAAAAACATACACATACATAAAGATAATATAATATATTTATTTACAAATTTGACTTCAAAATGCGATCAAAGGTGATGAATCTTATCAATATTTAAGTGTGAACTAATAAGAATTACTAAAAAGGAAGAAACTATGGGTCCGTACAATGACACGTCATCACAACAACCGCATCTCTCCGGCAAATCATAAAGGATGTTTGTGTACGGACGGCGGATCTGTCGGTGTCGCTAAAACACATTTTTAATTAATTAACATTTTTTATTAATTGGATTAACCCAATACATAATACGCCATTTTATAATAGATTGTTATTCTAATATCTTTTACACAAATTAAGGAAATATATTAAAATTCTATAATTAATTGATTTTTGATATTTTTTATTGGTTAATAATGTAATTAAACTAGAACATTTATACTAAAAGTTATATTTTAGATTTAAAATAACACTTATTTAAAAATAAAATAAAAATAATTCTAAAACAATATTTATTGGCCGAGTATAGGTGATCTAATTATGTAGTCACTTTACAAATCTTTGCAGATGCAGTAGTAAGAGTAAAATTTAAAAACCAATAGGCTAGTTAACTAAAAAACGATATTTATTGTAAAACGGAAGGAATACTATCTATAAAAAACACATAGTAATTGTTAAGAATGGTAAGTTTAGATACGGTATATCGATTAATTGATTTCTAATTTGTACATAGTGAGATAGAATATGATGATTATGTTCTATGATTCTATAAGTAAAATAAGAAGGTATTTTCATAAATGTTTATGAAAATTACTAATTATGTAGTAATATATAGTGCAAGTGTCCACTCGTTTTCTTTTCATATGGAATATAATAATAAGAAAAATTGTAATGTTCGACACGTAAAACTCATTTTATTGGTCTCCCCTTTGAAACTCTTTTCTCATGCAACAAGCCTTTCGTCTTTTGGTTATTGCTATTACTAAATTATATTTTTCTTTTTGTAGAATTATTAAATTATATATTACAACGAGTGGCCATTGATATATATATATATATATATATATTATAGCTATCCATTCAGTATATTATTGCTGTTGAATATTTATTTTATTTTTAAAAGATGGATTATTTCAATTTTCTTCGGTTTGTTAATTGGTTTCTAAATCAATTGAATTTATATAGCTATGTTTTGTAAGATTAAATAATATAGACAATTACTTGATTCGAGAAGCATTAGGTAATGACATGATACTTTGACATGTATTCAAATTATTACATTAGGTCAATAGCTAAAAGATTGAAATCGAACTACTAACCATTATCTTATTTGGATGTTTTATATCTTTAGTTGAATGAACGTATAAACCAATAACTTTCATCATTTTGCCCCCACCAACTTGATCTCTCTATGCAATGGCTTTTTGGTGTGGTTTTAATTAGGTTAAATTTTTCATGTGAAATCTGAAATTGTTGAGAAGGCATATATTAAGGAGCAAAAGTGGTAATTAGGTATGTAAAAAGGTTTCTTTGTGGCTAAGTAGAACCAAAGTATTGGTGATATTCATTTTCTTATAAAGTATGTGAACGTTTACGACTATGACTTTCTCTCTTCCCAATCCTATCCTCAACATGTCATCTCCATAAAATTACCATTTTGCCCTATTAATTTTCCTATAAAACTAAAAAAATTAAGCTTAGTTTTCTGTGTGTTGCGTTGTTGTTTTTTGTTAACTAACTTATTGGTTTTTAAATCTCGTTCCTATTACTGCAGATAAAAAGTTTGATTTCTGATATTTTGAAGATTTGTATAATGATTATACCACTGGACAATTTGTTTTCGGCCAGGGTGCGTCGTTACCTATATAATATTTATTTTCTACTACAAAAAAATATAATACTCAGGTTTAAATTGTACTGATAAAGAAAGAAAGAAATGAATTTATTACATTTAAAAAAATAACTTTTTTGGTCTTTGTATGTGGGCTACCTTTAGATTCTTTATGAGGTCGCTCTCTTTGACTAAATATTCAACCAATTAGGAATTGCAACATCTAATTAATGTTTAGCATATATATATATAATGAGTAAAATGATTATAAACATATATATTCTAAGAATAGATTTTGTGGGATAACAACTTATACATTCGTATTAGAAAAAACAAATTTGCATTAGCTACGTAAAGTTAGATATAAACTCTAAGCAATCATGTGTAGTTAGTTCCAGGTGATAAAAATTTATATATAAGGGTTTAAGTCATACATTAGATTTTTAAATTTGAGTTAAACTCTAAAGAGTTGAGTAATTTCACATATTACAATTTTTAATCACAAATTTTAAACTATAAATTTAGTTTTATCAATCCAATTGTACTGTTTAGAAATAAAAACCACATAAACGAAATCCTTTATTGGTAACGACAAATACAACATATACGTACAATTATTTGTTGGAAAATTGCAAAACTTTATGTTTCATAAAAGAGTATTCTTTTATATTGTGAAAACATTAAAACTAGTACAATATGGGATCCGTGAATCGTGAGTAATGTCCAACATAGCGACAAAACAAAATCCTAGCTCGTACTCAATCGGTGGATTTGCTCCTCCCCTACAATATTTTTATCTTATATTTACATACAAATTTCAATATCAATAATTTTTAGAAAAAATTGTATCAGAAAAGAGAATATTTTAGTAAAAATATATGACCAAAAAGTCTCATTTAGAATATAAAAGATTTCAAAACAAACTCCAAGATCGTTGCTAAACCAAGGATACAAGACTAATGATGTTCCTCATATTTTGTGGGTTTTGAACTCATTATTACGGTTATATTTGAAAAATTCGTCTATGTTTTATTGAGATTTCAGGTCAAAAACATTCAGAGTTGGAATCATGTTTGAAGGTGGACTTTGGAGAGGTTTGAAGCATATTCTGGCATTCTCCACGAAAGGAAGGACCGATCGATCTACCAAGGATCGATCGAGCAATGATCTAACGAGGATGATGCGCACGATCTGAGGAACGACTTGGTTTCTGAGAAGATCGACTCAAACATCCAAAGATCGATCGATCAACCAAGGATCGATCGATCGATGCCTTCCGCAAAAACCTAATTTCGCGATTTTTAGCTTGTTTTGAACCCTATAAATACTCTATTTCTATTTTGTTTTGAGAGAGCCGCTTTTTGAGATAACGAAATTTATAGAAGTTTTAAGAGTTTGTAAGCTAGGAAGGAGATCTCTTGATACTTGAAAAGAATTTATGAATCCTCTTCATCTTTATTAATGCAATTTCAGTTTCAGTTCATCATGATTTGCCTAATTCATTGTTCTATGTCTGAGTAGATCTTAGATCGGATTTAGGGATTCTAGGGTTTTAGAATTCACTGTTGGAGAACAAATAGGATTGATGGATAGATGATTCTCCTCCTAATACTTGAGTTTAATGCATAGATTAGCCTGATCACCTAGTCGATGATTTTAGGTTGTTAACTTTCCAGAAGATTGTTAAGAACTAGAACTAGATTAGAAGAGCAATTCATTCACTACCAACGAGAGTTGATGCTAGGTTGGGTTGTGGGTAATTGAACCTAAACAATAAAGCGTATTTGTAATCTGAAACCAACGAAATTTAGGACCTTTAGGGTATTAATAGAGAGGTAGATTCAACGAGAGTTGGTTTACCTTTATTTATGTTCAAGCCGAGAATAAGATCAGAGTAGTTCCTGAATAGTTTTCCTGACAAGAATTCTAACTCCCGAATGAATACCCGACATCCGATTGCTTTAGTTATTTGATTACATTCACGTTAAAGTTGTTAGAATTCACTTCTCTTATTTGATTGATATAGCTTGCGATTTAATAGACATTGAGAGTGTAACTTGGTTCTCTGAGGAATTCGACCTCTAAGTACTATTTCGTTTGTTGTGCACTTGCAATAAGATATATGGTTAAAATTCGTAGTATCAACTAAGCAATTATATTAATTTATCGAATATATACATATTGTTAAAATAATATAAATAATTGTTAATAGATATGAATATAGATAGGAAGGAAAAATTAGGATATTTGAGACAATGAGATATTGCAAAGGGAAGTATAGTTATTTTTGTATTAATCTTACTATTTTTTTCTTATTTATTTTATACAAACTACATATTTAATTAAAGCATGATAACATATATTTGTTGACTCTTATAATATATGTATATATATATTTATATTTGTCATTAACACCGATATATTTATTTATTTTTTAACAGAAAAGCGGATATGAGGTTTTGTGACTGATTTTTCTTTGAAACCCTAGGGATGTTTTTTTTTCTGACATGAAAACCAAAGGGATGTCTTTAATGATATATATTTTTCTTTTTCAACAGTTTAATTGTATCAAACTCTTCGTGTTGTTGTTTTCTTCCTTTTTATTGGGTAAACCCTAGCAGATACTATAGTTGCCCTACCTAAATACGAAGATCGATTTCGTTCGAATACATCACACTGACACACACATTATTTGGTGATAATAATTAGAGAAAGGAATATAAATAAATAATTGATGTGATCCAATATGGTCAAATAATTTATAATTCTTGGAGACCCCATATTTCAACCTTTTCCTCTTACTCATTAAAAAAATCCATTCTTTGATAATGCACTGAAAATTCTATTTTTTTGAAAACTACATAATATATTTGATCCAAAAATGGTAGTATAAAACATACAATCTAAAGTAGACACTCGAACAAAAAACGAACAAGAATATTTGTTTTATAATTCAAAAGTCTATAGATAACAGATAAAAATCATACTAAAAATTATGTTTAAGTAAATCACATTGGTGTTTCTTTTATATTGTTATTTTTTAATTATATATATTTTTATATTTAAATTTAAAATTTAATTTTAATTATTAATTTCTCGTCGGTGTAAGAAGTGGTCAGAAATTTCCGATCACTGCCGACCGAAACGTTCCGACAACCTCCAACATCCATCCTTCAACAGGTATTGACGGTGTGCTTTCGATGATTTCCGACATCCTTCCTCCGACAGGTACTGACGGCGTGCTTCCGACGCTTCCCGACGATAATATTCCGACAATAACCAACGGTTGTGTTTCGACCTCCGCCGACCGGTTTTTCCGATAAGAAGTTGTTCTCGGAAATTTCCAACCACGACTGACGCCTTTTTCATTACCGGCCATCTCAAACTGACCACAAGTTTTCCGTCAATTGAAGTCGGATTTTGTAGTTTTCCGACCATAACTGACTACTATGGTCGTCAATTTTTGATATGTTTTCTTGTAGTGTATGATATTAAAAAATATTTTTTATTAAATAATTAAATGTTCACTTTTATACTTTTTCATGTAAAACTTTGGTTCCAAATATATATCATGTAGTCTCAATTCGCATAATATTTTAATTAGGGTTCGAAGGTTTGGATTCTCAGTATTCCTACTCCTGTCTGCTATCAACTGCATTATGAGAAGTCGCATGGTCTCTTTTCAAGGTACGTCTGCATCATCTCTTTCTCTTCTTAAATGTTTTTTTGGCTGTAATTTTCCTTTTTCTTTGTTATCTCTTCGCTTGTCATTTCATAAGGGTTGGTTAGTTTATTCTCCTTCCTCATCTTTTGTAACTATGATTAGTGTAGGTTGTAACCGGTAGTCTAATATGATTTTTACACTAAACCAAAAAAGAAAAAAGAAAAAGCTTATGATCATTAAATGATATTCATGTTGTAAAATTGTTAAATAAAAAAGTATCAATCTTCATAATACTTTTTCGTGTAAATTGGTGAAATAACACTTTTTGAAATTATAATGATTTAACCAGAAACCCTTAAGACTACGTATTCGGAATGTTATATATATATATATATATATATATATATATATATATATATATATTTGTCATTATACTATTTTTATTTAAATTTTATTTATTTTTTGTATTTACTCATTTTCTACTCCTCTAATTCTATATGCAATATATCTTTTAATAAAAAAATAATTCAAAGCTAAATTTTTTAAAATGTACATTTTTTCTACATATACTAAATCTTAGATTTTTAAAAATGAACAAATTTCTTTTTACAAAAAACGAATATGTTATTAACTAATTTTCTATAGAAGACTAATATATTTAGAACTC
>JAKUCM010005742.1:0-18082 GCA_023374145.1 Lepidium sativum
TGAATACGAACAGCTCAAAGGATCAAGCTAGATTTCATAACTCGACGAAAGTAGTTCATGACGGTTCACAGATAATCATAACTTCTAGCGTAAGAGAACAATCACATAGTTGCAACATGAGAGCACCCTAAGTTGCTTTGCAAACTTTCTCATGTCAAAGCAATATTACATGTGCCTTGAACTAAGCAAAAAGAGATCCTATGTGTAAAAGTCCTAGATTACCACGAATAGCTCAAACGACCACGCTAGAACTCATAACTCTACCAAAGTAGTTCATGACGGTACCGATAATCATAACTTCTAACTTAAGAGAACAATGACCTTCTTGCAACATATGAGACCAACCTAAGTTGCTTAGGAAACTTTCTCATATCGAAGCGACATTACATTGCCTTGAACTTAGCATATAGAGATCACATGTGTAGAAGTATTATATGAAACACGGTTACCTCAAAAGATCAAGCTAGACTTCACAAAATAACTAAATTAGTGCATGACGGTTCACATATAATCATAACTTGTAGCGTAAAAGAACAATCACATAGTTGCAACATATGAAAGCAACCTAAGTTGCTTTGCACACTTTCTCATGTCAAAGCGACATTACATGGGCCTTGAACATAGAAAAAAGAGATCACATGTGTAGAAATCCTAGATAAGCACGAATAGCTCAAACGACCAGCCTAGACCTCATAACTAAACCAAAGTAGTTCATGAAAGTTCACCGATAATCATAACTTCTAACTTAAGAGAACAATGACCTTCTTGCAACATATGACACCAACCTAAGTTGCTTAGCACACTTTCTCATATCGAAGTGACATTACATTGCCTTGAACTTAGCATATAGAGATCACATGTGTAGAAGTACAATATGAACACGGATAGCTCAAAAGATCAAGCTAGACCTTCACAACACAACTAAAGTAGTGCATGACGGTTCACATATAATCATAACTTCTAGCGTAAAGAACATTTCACATAGTTGCAACATTGAGAGCAACCTAAGTTGCTTTGCACACTTTCTCATGTCAAAGCGACATTACATGGGCCTTGAACTTAGCAAAAAGAGATCACTTGTGTAGAAATCCTAGATAAGCACGAATAGAACAAACGACCACACTAGACCTCATATCTAAACCAAAGTAGTTCATGACGGTTCACCGATAATTGGAACTTCTATTTTAAGAGAATATTGACCTTCTTGCAACATATGAGACCAACCTAAGGTTCTTAGCACACTTTCTCAAGTCGAAGCGACATTAGATTGCCTTGAACTTAACAAAAAGAGATCACATGTCTAGAAGTAGTATATGAATACGAACAGCTTCAAAGGATCAAGCTAGATTTCATAAACTCGACGAAAGTAGTTCATGACGGTTCACAGATAATCATAACTTCTAGCGTAAGAGAACAATCACATAGTTGCAACATGAGAGCACCCTAAGTTGCTTTGCAAACTTTCTCATGTCAAAGCAATATTACATGTGCCTTGAACTAAGCAAAAAGAGATCCTATGTGTAAAAGTCCTAGATTACCACGAATAGCGTCAAACGACCACGCTAGAACTCATAACTTCTACCAAAGTAGTTCATGACGGTACCGATAATCATAACTTCTAACTTAAGAGAACAATGACCTTCTTGCAACATATGAGACCAACCTAAGTTGCTTTGCACACTTTCTCATGTCAAAGCGACATTAGATGGGCCTTGAACATAGAAAAAAGAGATCACATGTGTAGAAATCCTAGATAAGCACGAATAGCTCAAAACGACCAGCCTAGACCTCATAACTAAACCAAAGTAGTTCATGAAAGTTCACCGATAATCATAACTTCTAACTTAAGAGAACAATGACCTTCTTGCAACATATGACACCAACCTAAGTTGCTTAGCACACTTTCTCATATCGAAGTGATATTACATTGCCTTGAACTTAGCATATAGAGATCACATGTGTAGAAGTACTATATGAACACAAATAGCTCAAAAGATCAAGCTAGACTTCACAACACAACTAAAGTAGTGCATGACGGTTCACATATAATCATAACTTCTAGCGTAAAGAACATTCACATAGTTGCAACATTGAGAGCAACCTAAGTTGCTTTGCACACTTTCTCATGTCAAAGCGAGAGAGAGAGGGCCTTGAACTTAGCAAAAAGAGATCACTTGTGTAGAAATCCTAGATAAGCACGAATAGAACAAACGACCACACTAGACCTCATATCTAAACCAAAGTAGTTCATGACGGTTCACCGATAATTGGAACTTCTATTTTAAGAGAATATTGACCTTCTTGCAACATATGAGACCAACCTAAGGTTCTTAGCACACTTTCTCAAGTCGAAGCGACATTAGATTGCCTTGAACTTAACAAAAAGAGATCACATGTCTAGAAGTAGTATATGAATACGAACAGCTCAAAGGATCAAGCTAGATTTCATAACTCGACGAAAGTAGTTCATGACGGTTCACAGATAATCATAACTTCTAGCGTAAGAGAACAATCACATAGTTGCAACATGAGAGCACCCTAAGTTGCTTTGCAAACTTTCTCATGTCAAAGCAATATTACATGTGCCTTGAACTAAGCAAAAAGAGATCCTATGTGTAAAAGTCCTAGATTACCACGAATAGCTCAAACGACCACGCTAGAACTCATAACTCTACCAAAGTAGTTCATGACGGTACCGATAATCATAACTTCTAACTTAAGAGAACAATGACCTTCTTGCAACATATGAGACCAACCTAAGTTGCTTAGGAAACTTTCTCATATCGAAGCGACATTACATTGCCTTGAACTTAGCATATAGAGATCACATGTGTAGAAGTATTATATGAACACGGTTACCTCAAAAGATCAAGCTAGACTTCACAAAATAACTAAATTAGTGCATGACGGTTCACATATAATCATAACTTGTAGCGTAAAAGAACAATCACATAGTTGCAACATATGAAAGCAACCTAAGTTGCTTTGCACACTTTCTCATGTCAAAGCGACATTACATGGGCCTTGAACATAGGAAAAAGAGATCACATGTGTAGAAATCCTAGATAAGCACGAATAGCTCAAACGACCAGCCTAGACCTCATAACTAAACCAAAGTAGTTCATGAAAGTTCACCGATAATCATAACTTCTAACTTAAGAGAACAATGACCTTCTTGCAACATATGACACCAACCTAAGTTGCTTAGCACACTTTCTCATATCGAAGTGACATTACATTGCCTTGAACTTAGCATATAGAGATCACATGTGTAGAAGTACAATATGAACACGGATAGCTCAAAAGATCAAGCTAGACTTCACAACACAACTAAAGTAGTGCATGACGGTTCACATATAATCATAACTTCTAGCGTAAAGAACATTCACATAGTTGCAACATTGAGAGCAACCTAAGTTGCTTTGCACACTTTCTCATGTCAAAGCGACATTACATGGGCCTTGAACTTAGCAAAAAGAGATCACTTGTGTAGAAATCCTAGATAAGCACGAATAGAACAAACGACCACACTAGACCTCATATCTAAACCAAAGTAGTTCATGACGGTTCACCGATAATTGGAACTTCTATTTTAAGAGAATATTTGCTTCTTGCAACGTATGAGACCAACCTAAGGTTCTTAGCACACTTTCTCAAGTCGAAGCGACATTAGATTGCCTTGAACTTAACAAAAAGAGATCACATGTCTAGAAGTAGTATATGAATACGAACAGCTCAAAGGATCAAGCTAGATTTCATAACTCGACGAAAGTAGTTCATGACGGTACCGATAATCATAACTTCTAGCGTAAGAGAACAATCACATAGTTGCAACATGAGAGCACCCTAAGTTGCTTTGCAAACTTTCTCATGTCAAAGCAATATTACATGTGCCTTGAACTAAGCAAAAAGAGATCCTATGTGTAAAAGTCCTAGATTACCACGAATAGCTCAAACGACCACGCTAGAACTCATAACTCTACCAAAGTAGTTCATGACGGTACCCGATAATCATAACTTCTAACTTAAGAGAACAAAGACCTTCTTGCAACATATGAGACCAACCTAAGTTGCTTTGCACACTTTCTCATGTCAAAGCGACATTAGATGGGCCTTGAACATAGAAAAAAGAGATCACATGTGTAGAAATCCTAGATAAGCACGAATAGCTCAAACGACCAGCCTAGACCTCATAACTAAACCAAAGTAGTTCATGAAAGTTCACCGATAATCATAACTTCTAACTTAAGAGAACAATGACCTTCTTGCAACATATGACACCAACCTAAGTTGCTTAGCACACTTTCTCATATCGAAGTGATATTACATTGCCTTGAACTTAGCATATAGAGATCACATGTGTAGAAGTACTATATGAACACAAATAGCTCAAAAGATCAAGCTAGACTTCACAACACAACTAAAGTAGTGCATGACGGTTCACATATAATCATAACTTCTAGCGTAAAGAACATTCACATAGTTGCAACATTGAGAGCAACCTAAGTTGCTTTGCACACTTTCTCATGTCAAAGCGACATTACATGGGCCTTGAACTTAGCAAAAAGAGATCACATGTGTAGAAATCCTAGATAAGCACGAATAGAACAAACGACCTCACTAGACCTCATAACTAAACCAAAGTAGTTCATGACGGTTCACCGATAATTGGAACTTCTATTTTAAGAGAACATTGACCTTCTTGCAACATATGAGACCAACCTAAGGTTCTTAGCACACTTTCTCAAGTCGAAGCGACATTAGATTGCCTTGAACTTAACAAAAAGAGATCACATGTCTAGAAGTAGTATATGAATACGAACAGCTCAAAGGATCAAGCTAGATTTCATAACTCGACGAAAGTAGTTCATGACTGTTCACAGATAATCATAACTTCTAGCGTAAGAGAACAATCACATAGTTGCAACATGAGAGCACCCTAAGTTGCTTTGCAAACTTTCTCATGTCAAAGCAATATTACATGTGCCTTGAACTAAGCAAAAAGAGATCATATGTGTAAAAGTCCTAGATTACCACGAATAGCTCAAACGACCACGCTAGAACTCATAACTCTACCAAAGTAGTTCATGACGGTACCGATAATCATAACTTCTAACTTAAGAGAACAATGACCTTCTTGCAAAATATGAGACCAACCTAAGTTGCTTAGCAAACTTTCTCATATCGAAGCGACATTACATTGCCTTGAACTTAGCATATAGAGATCACATGTGTAGAAGTATTATATGAACACGGTTACCTCAAAAGATCAAGCTAGACTTCACAAAATAACTAAATTAGTGCATGACGGTTCACATATAATCATAACTTGTAGCGTAAAAGAACAATCACATAGTTGCAACATATGAAAGCAACCTAAGTTGCTTTGCACACTTTCTCATGTCAAAGCGACATTACATGGGCCTTGAACATAGGAAAAAGAGATCACATGTGTAGAAATCCTAGATAAGCACGAATAGCTCAAACGACCAGCCTAGACCTCATAACTAAACCAAAGTAGTTCATGAAAGTTCACCGATAATCATAACTTCTAACTTAAGAGAACAATGACCTTCTTGCAACATATGACACCAACCTAAGTTGCTTAGCACACTTTCTCATATCGAAGTGACATTACATTGCCTTGAACTTAGCATATAGAGATCACATGTGTAGAAGTACAATATGAACACGGATAGCTCAAAAGATCAAGCTAGACTTCACAACACAACTAAAGTAGTGCATGACGGTTCACATATAATCATAACTTCTAGCGTAAAGAACATTCACATAGTTGCAACATTGAGAGCAACCTAAGTTGCTTTGCACACTTTCTCATGTCAAAGCGACATTACATGGGCCTTGAACTTAGCAAAAAGAGATCACTTGTGTAGAAATCCTAGATAAGCACGAATAGAACAAACGACCACACTAGACCTCATATCTAAACCAAAGTAGTTCATGACGGTTCACCGATAATTGGAACTTCTATTTTAAGAGACTATTGACCTTCTTGCAACATATGAGACCAACCTAAGGAGTCTTAGCACACTTTCTCAAGTCGAAGCGACTTTAGATTGCCTTGAACTTAACAAAAAGAGATCACATGTCTAGAAGTAGTATATGAATACGAACAGCTCAAAGGATCAAGCTAGATTTCATAACTCGACGAAAGTAGTTCATGACAGTTCACAGATAATCATAACTTCTAGCGTAAGAGAACAATCACATAGTTGCAACATGAGAGCACCCTAAGTTGCTTTGCAAACTTTCTCATGTCAAAGCAATATTACATGTGCCTTGAACTAAGCAAAAAGAGATCCTATGTGTAAAAGTCCTAGATTACCACGAATAGCTCAAACGACCACGCTAGAACTCATAACTCTACCAAAGTAGTTCATGACGGTACCGATAATCATAACTTCTAACTTAAGAGAACAATGACCTTCTTGCAACATATGAGACCAACCTCAGTTGCTTAGGAAACTTTCTCATATCGAAGCGACATTACATTGCCTTGAACTTAGCATATAGAGATCACATGTGTAGAAGTATTATATGAACACGGTTACCTCAAAAGATCAAGCTAGACTTCACAAAATAACTAAATTAGTGCATGACGGTTCACATATAATCATAACTTGTAGCGTAAAAGAACAATCACATAGTTGCAACATATGAAAGCAACCTAAGTTGCTTTGCACACTTTCTCATGTCAAAGCGACATTACATGGGCCTTGAACATAGGAAAAAGAGATCACATGTGTAGAAATCCTAGATAAGCACGAATAGCTCAAACGACCAGCCTAGACCTCATAACTAAACCAAAGTAGTTCATGAAAGTTCACCGATAATCATAACTTCTAACTTAAGAGAACAATGACCTTCTTGCAACATATGACACCAACCTAAGTTGCTTAGCACACTTTCTCATATCGAAGTGACATTACATTGCCTTGAACTTAGCATATAGAGATCACATGTGTAGAAGTACAATATGAACACGGATAGCTCAAAAGATCAAGCTAGACTTCACAACACAACTAAAGTAGTGCATGACGGTTCACATATAATCATAACTTCTAGCGTAAAGAACATTCACATAGTTGCAACATTGAGAGCAACCTAAGTTGCTTTGCACACTTTCTCATGTCAAAGCGACATTACATGGGCCTTGAACTTAGCAAAAAGAGATCACTTGTGTAGAAATCCTAGATAAGCACGAATAGAACAAACGACCACACTAGACCTCATATCTAAACCAAAGTAGTTCATGACGGTTCACCGATAATTGGAACTTCTATTTTAAGAGAATATTGACCTTCTTGCAACATATGAGACCAACCTAAGGTTCTTAGCACACTTTCTCAAGTCGAAGCGACATTAGATTGCCTTGAACTTAACAAAAAGAGATCACATGTCTAGAAGTAGTATATGAATACGAACAGCTCAAAGGATCAAGCTAGATTTCATAACTCGACGAAAGTAGTTCATGACGGTTCACAGATAATCATAACTTCTAGCGTAAGAGAACAATCACATAGTTGCAACATGAGAGCACCCTAAGTTGCTTTGCAAACTTTCTCATGTCAAAGCAATATTACATGTGCCTTGAACTAAGCAAAAAGAGATCATATGTGTAAAAGTCCTAGATTACCACGAATAGCTCAAACGACCACGCTAGAACTCATAACTCTACCAAAGTAGTTCATGACGGTACCGATAATCATAACTTCTAACTTAAGAGAACAATGACCTTCTTGCAAAATATGAGACCAACCTAAGTTGCTTAGCAAACTTTCTCATATCGAAGCGACATTACATTGCCTTGAACTTAGCATATAGAGATCACATGTGTAGAAGTATTATATGAACACGGTTACCTCAAAAGATCAAGCTAGACTTCACAAAATAACTAAATTAGTGCATGACGGTTCACATATAATCATAACTTGTAGCGTAAAAGAACAATCACATAGTTGCAACATATGAAAGCAACCTAAGTTGCTTTGCACACTTTCTCATGTCAAAGCGACATTACATGGGCCTTGAACATAGGAAAAAGAGATCACATGTGTAGAAATCCTAGATAAGCACGAATAGCTCAAACGACCAGCCTAGACCTCATAACTAAACCAAAGTAGTTCATGAAAGTTCACCGATAATCATAACTTCTAACTTAAGAGAACAATGACCTTCTTGCAACATATGACACCAACCTAAGTTGCTTAGCACACTTTCTCATATCGAAGTGACATTACATTGCCTTGAACTTAGCATATAGAGATCACATGTGTAGAAGTACAATATGAACACGGATAGCTCAAAAGATCAAGCTAGACTTCACAACACAACTAAAGTAGTGCATGACGGTTCACATATAATCATAACTTCTAGCGTAAAGAACATTCACATAGTTGCAACATTGAGAGCAACCTAAGTTGCTTTGCACACTTTCTCATGTCAAAGCGACATTACATGGGCCTTGAACTTAGCAAAAAGAGATCACTTGTGTAGAAATCCTAGATAAGCACGAATAGAACAAACGACCACACTAGACCTCATATCTAAACCAAAGTAGTTCATGACGGTTCACCGATAATTGGCTCTTCTATTTTAAGAGACTATTGACCTTCTTGCAACATATGAGACCAACCTAAGGAGTCTTAGCACACTTTCTCAAGTCGAAGCGACTTTAGATTGCCTTGAACTTAACAAAAAGAGATCACATGTCTAGAAGTAGTATATGAATACGAACAGCTCAAAGGATCAAGCTAGATTTCATAACTCGACGAAAGTAGTTCATGACAGTTCACAGATAATCATAACTTCTAGCGTAAGAGAACAATCACATAGTTGCAACATGAGAGCACCCTAAGTTGCTTTGCAAACTTTCTCATGTCAAAGCAATATTACATGTGCCTTGAACTAAGCAAAAAGAGATCCTATGTGTAAAAGTCCTAGATTACCACGAATAGCTCAAACGACCACGCTAGAACTCATAACTCTACCAAAGTAGTTCATGACGGTACCGATAATCATAACTTCTAACTTAAGAGAACAATGACCTTCTTGCAACATATGAGACCAACCTAAGTTGCTTAGGAAACTTTCTCATATCGAAGCGACATTACATTGCCTTGAACTTAGCATATAGAGATCACATGTGTAGAAGTATTATATGAACACGGTTACCTCAAAAGATCAACCTAGACTTCACAAAATAACTAAATTAGTGCATGACGGTTCACATATAATCATAACTTCTAGCGTAAAAGAACAATCACATAGTTGCAACATATGAAAGCAACCTAAGTTGCTTTGCACACTTTCTCATGTCAAAGCGACATTACATGGGCCTTGAACGTAGGAAAAAGAGATCACATGTGTAGAAATCCTAGATAAGCACGAATAGCTCAAACGACCAGCCTAGACCTCATAACTAAACCAAAGTAGTTCATGAAAGTTCACCGATAATCATAACTTCTAACTTAAGAGAACAATGACCTTCTTGCAACATATGACACCAACCTAAGTTGCTTAGCACACTTTCTCATGTCGAAGTGACATTACATTGCCTTGAACTTAGCATATAGAGATCACATGTGTAGAAGTACAATATGAACACGGATAGCTCAAAAGATCAAGCTAGACTTCACAACACAACTAAAGTAGTGCATGACGGTTCACATATAATCATAACTTCTAGCGTAAAGAACATTCACATAGTTGCAACATTGAGAGCAACCTAAGTTGCTTTGCACACTTTCTCATGTCAAAGCGACATTACATGGGCCTTGAACTTAGCAAAAAGAGATCACTTGTGTAGAAATCCTAGATAAGCACGAATAGAACAAACGACCACACTAGACCTCATATCTAAACCAAAGTAGTTCATGACGGTTCACCGATAATTGGAACTTCTATTTTAAGAGACTATTGACCTTCTTGCAACATATGAGACCAACCTAAGGAGTCTTAGCACACTTTCTCAAGTCGAAGCGACTTTAGATTGCCTTGAACTTAACAAAAAGAGATCACATGTCTATAGTAGTATATGAATACGAACAGCTCAAAGGATCAAGCTAGATTTCATAACTCGACGAAAGTAGTTCATGACAGTTCACAGATAATCATAACTTCTAGCGTAAGAGAACAATCACATAGTTGCAACATGAGAGCACCCTAAGTTGCTTTGCAAACTTTCTCATGTCAAAGCAATATTACATGTGCCTTGAACTAAGCAAAAAGAGATCCTATGTGTAAAAGTCCTAGATTACCACGAATAGCTCAAACGACCACGCTAGAACTCATAACTCTACCAAAGTAGTTCATGACGGTACCGATAATCATAACTTCTAACTTAAGAGAACAATGACCTTCTTGCAACATATGAGACCAACCTAAGTTGCTTAGGAAACTTTCTCATATCGAAGCGACATTACATTGCCTTGAACTTAGCATATAGAGATCACATGTGTAGAAGTATTATATGAACACGGTTACCTCAAAAGATCAACCTAGACTTCACAAAATAACTAAATTAGTGCATGACGGTTCACATATAATCATAACTTCTAGCGTAAAAGAACAATCACATAGTTGCAACATATGAAAGCAACCTAAGTTGCTTTGCACACTTTCTCATGTCAAAGCGACATTACATGGGCCTTGAACGTAGGAAAAAGAGATCACATGTGTAGAAATCCTAGATAAGCACGAATAGCTCAAACGACCAGCCTAGACCTCATAACTAAACCAAAGTAGTTCATGAAAGTTCACCGATAATCATAACTTCTAACTTAAGAGAACAATGACCTTCTTGCAACATATGACACCAACCTAAGTTGCTTAGCACACTTTCTCATATCGAAGTGACATTACATTGCCTTGAACTTAGCATATAGAGATCACATGTGTAGAAGTACAATATGAACACGGATAGCTCAAAAGATCAAGCTAGACTTCACAACACAACTAAAGTAGTGCATGACGGTTCACATATAATCATAACTTCTAGCGTAAAGAACATTCACATAGTTGCAACATTGAGAGCAACCTAAGTTGCTTTGCACACTTTCTCATGTCAAAGCGACATTACATGGGCCTTGAACTTAGCAAAAAGAGATCACTTGTGTAGAAATCCTAGATAAGCACGAATAGAACAAACGACCACACTAGACCTCATATCTAAACCAAAGTAGTTCATGACGGTTCACCGATAATTGGAACTTCTATTTTAAGAGAATATTGACCTTCTTGCAACATATGAGACCAACCTAAGGTTCTTAGCACACTTTCTCAAGTCGAAGCGACATTAGATTGCCTTGAACTTAACAAAAAGAGATCACATGTCTAGAAGTAGTATATGAATACGAACAGCTCAAAGGATCAAGCTAGATTTCATAACTCGACGAAAGTAGTTCATGACGGTTCACAGATAATCATAACTTCTAGCGTAAGAGAACAATCACATAGTTGCAACATGAGAGCACCCTAAGTTGCTTTGCAAACTTTCTCATGTCAAAGCAATATTACATGTGCCTTGAACTAAGCAAAAAGAGATCCTATGTGTAAAAGTCCTAGATTACCACGAATAGCTCAAACGACCACGCTAGAACTCATAACTCTACCAAAGTAGTTCATGACGGTACCGATAATCATAACTTCTAACTTAAGAGAACAATGACCTTCTTGCAACATATGAGACCAACCTAAGTTGCTTAGGAAACTTTCTCATATCGAAGCGACATTACATTGCCTTGAACTTAGCATATAGAGATCACATGTGTAGAAGTATTATATGAACACGGTTACCTCAAAAGATCAAGCTAGACTTCACAAAATAACTAAATTAGTGCATGACGGTTCACATATAATCATAACTTGTAGCGTAAAAGAACAATCACATAGTTGCAACATATGAAAGCAACCTAAGTTGCTTTGCACACTTTCTCATGTCAAAGCGACATTACATGGGCCTTGAACATAGGAAAAAGAGATCACATGTGTAGAAATCCTAGATAAGCACGAATAGCTCAAACGACCAGCCTAGACCTCATAACTAAACCAAAGTAGTTCATGAAAGTTCACCGATAATCATAACTTCTAACTTAAGAGAACAATGACCTTCTTGCAACATATGACACCAACCTAAGTTGCTTAGCACACTTTCTCATATCGAAGTGACATTACATTGCCTTGAACTTAGCATATAGAGATCACATGTGTAGAAGTACAATATGAACACGGATAGCTCAAAAGATCAAGCTAGACTTCACAACACAACTAAAGTAGTGCATGACGGTTCACATATAATCATAACTTCTAGCGTAAAGAACATTCACATAGTTGCAACATTGAGAGCAACCTAAGTTGCTTTGCACACTTTCTCATGTCAAAGCGACATTACATGGGCCTTGAACTTAGCAAAAAGAGATCACTTGTGTAGAAATCCTAGATAAGCACGAATAGAACAAACGACCACACTAGACCTCATATCTAAACCAAAGTAGTTCATGACGGTTCACCGATAATTGGAACTTCTATTTTAAGAGAATATTTCCTTCTTGCAACATATGAGACCAACCTAAGGTTCTTAGCACACTTTCTCAAGTCGAAGCGACATTAGATTGCCTTGAACTTAACAAAAAGAGATCACATGTCTAGAAGTAGTATATGAATACGAACAGCTCAAAGGATCAAGCTAGATTTCATAACTCGACGAAAGTAGTTCATGACTGTTCACAGATAATCATAACTTCTAGCGTAAGAGAACAATCACATAGTTGCAACATGAGAGCACCCTAAGTTGCTTTGCAAACTTTCTCATGTCAAAGCAATATTACATGTGCCTTGAACTAAGCAAAAAGAGATCCTATGTGTAAAAGTCCTAGATTACCACGAATAGCTCAAACGACCACGCTAGAACTCATAACTCTACCAAAGTAGTTCATGACGGTACCGATAATCATAACTTCTAACTTAAGAGAACAATGACCTTCTTGCAACATATGAGACCAACCTAAGTTGCTTTGCACACTTTCTCATGTCAAAGCGACATTACATGGGCCTTGAACATAGAAAAAAGAGATCACATGTGTAGAAATCCTAGATAAGCACGAATAGCTCAAACGACCAGCCTAGACCTCATAACTAAACCAAAGTAGTTCATGAAAGTTCACCGATAATCATAACTTCTAACTTAAGAGAACAATGACCTTCTTGCAACATATGACACCAACCTAAGTTGCTTAGCACACTTTCTCATATCGAAGTGATATTACATTGCCTTGAACTTAGCATATAGAGATCACATGTGTAGAAGTACTATATGAACACAAATAGCTCAAAAGATCAAGCTAGACTTCACAACACAACTAAAGTAGTGCATGACGGTTCACATATAATCATAACTTCTAGCGTAAAGAACATTCACATAGTTGCAACATTGAGAGCAACCTAAGTTGCTTTGCACACTTTCTCATGTCAAAGCGACATTACATGGGCCTTGAACTTAGCAAAAAGAGATCACATGTGTAGAAATCCTAGATAAGCACGAATAGAACAAACGACCTCACTAGACCTCATAACTAAACCAAAGTAGTTCATGACGGTTCACCGATAATTGGAACTTCTAGTTTAAGAGAACATTGACCTTCTTGCAACATATGAGACCAACCTAAGGTTCTTAGCACACTTTCTCAAGTCGAAGCGACATTAGATTGCCTTGAACTTAACAAAAAGAGATCACATGTCTAGAAGTAGTATATGAATACGAACAGCTCAAAGGATCAAGCTAGATTTCATAACTCGACGAAAGTAGTTCATGACGGTTCACAGATAATCATAACTTCTAGCGTAAGAGAACAATCACATAGTTGCAACATGAGAGCACCCTAAGTTGCTTTGCACACTTTCTCATGTCAAAGCAATATTACATGTGCCTTGAACTAAGCAAAAAGAGATCCTATGTGTAAAAGTCCTAGATTAGCACGAATAGCTCAAACGACCACGCTAGAACTCATAACTCTACCAAAGTAGTTCATGACGGTACCGATAATCATAACTTCTAACTTAAGAGAACAATGACCTTCTTGCAAAATATGAGACCACCCTAAGTTGCTTAGCACACTTTCTCATATCGAAGTGATATTACATTGCCTTGAACTTAGCATATAGAGATCACATGTGTAGAAGTACTATATGAACACAAATAGCTCAAAAGATCAAGCTAGACTTCACAACACAACTAAAGTAGTGCATGACGGTTCACATATAATCATAACTTCTAGCGTAAAGAACATTCACATAGTTGCAACATTGAGAGCAACCTAAGTTGCTTTGCACACTTTCTCATGTCAAAGCGACATTACATGGGCCTTGAACTTAGCAAAAAGAGATCACATGTGTAGAAATCCTAGATAAGCACGAATAGAACAAACGACCTCACTAGACCTCATAACTAAACCAAAGTAGTTCATGACGGTTCACCGATAATTGGAACTTCTATTTTAAGAGAACATTGACCTTCTTGCAACATATGAGACCAACCTAAGGTTCTTAGCACACTTTCTCAAGTCGAAGCGACATTAGATTGCCTTGAACTTAACAAAAAGAGATCACATGTCTAGAAGTAGTATATGAATACGAACAGCTCAAAGGATCAAGCTAGATTTCATAACTCGACGAAAGTAGTTCATGACGGTTCACAGATAATCATAACTTCTAGCGTAAGAGAACAATCACATAGTTGCAACATGAGAGCACCCTAAGTTGCTTTGCACACTTTCTCATGTCAAAGCAATATTACATGTGCCTTGAACTAAGCAAAAAGAGATCCTATGTGTAAAAGTCCTAGATTAGCACGAATAGCTCAAACGACCACGCTAGAACTCATAACTCTACCAAAGTAGTTCATGACGGTACCGATAATCATAACTTCTAACTTAAGAGAACAATGACCTTCTTGCAAAATATGAGACCACCCTAAGTTGCTTAGCAAAATTTCTCATATCGAAGCGACATTACATTGCCTTGAACTTAGCATATAGAGATCACATGTGTAGAAGTATTATATGAACACGGTTACCTCAAAAGATCAAGCTAGACTTCACAAAATAACTAAATTAGTGCATGACGGTTCACATATAATCATAACTTCTAGCGTAAAAGAACAATCACATAGTTGCAACATATGAAAGCAACCTAAGTTGCTTTGCACACTTTCTCATGTCAAAGCGACATTACATGGGCCTTGAACATAGGAAAAAGAGATCACATGTGTAGAAATCCTAGATAAGCACGAATAGCTCAAACGACCACGCTAGACCTCATAACTAAGCCAAAGTAGTTCATGGAAGTTCACCGATAATCATAACTTCTAACTTAAGAGAACAATGACCTTCTTGCAACATATGACACCAACCTAATTCGCTTAGCACATTCTCATATCGAAGTGACATTACATTGCCTTGAACTTAGCATATAGAGATCACATGTGTAGAAGTACAATATGAACACGGATAGCTCAAAAGATCAACCTAGACTTCACAACACAACTAAAGTAGTGCATGACGGTTCACATATAATCATAACTTCTAGCGTAAAGAACATTTACATAGTTGTAACATTGAGAGCAACCTAAGTTTCTTTGCACACTTTCTCATGTCAAAGCGACATTACATGGGCCTTGAACTTAGCAAAAAGAGATCACATGTGTAGAATTCCTAGATAAGCACGAATAGAACAAACGACCACACTAGACCTCATAACTAAACCAAAGTAGTTCATGACGGTTCACCGATAATTGGAACTTCTATTTTAAGAGAATATTGACCTTCTTGCAACATATGAGACCAACCTAAGGTTCTTAGCACACTTTCTCAAGCCGAAGCGACATTAGATTGCCTTGAACTTAACAAAAAGAGATCACATGTCTAGAAGTAGTATATGAATACGAACAGCTCAAAAGATCAAGCTAGATTTCATAACTCAACGAAAGTAGTTCATGACGGTTCACAGATAATCATAACTTCTAGCGTAAGAGAACAATCACATAGTTGCAACATGAGAGCACCCTAAGTTGCTTTGCAAACTTTCTCATGTCAAAGCAATATTACATGTGCCTTGAACTAAGCAAAAAGAGATCCTATGTGTAAAAGTCCTAGATTACCACGAATAGCTCAAACGACCACGCTAGAACTCATAACTCTACCAAAGTAGTTCATGACGGTACCGATAATCATAACTTCTAACTTAAGAGAACAATGACCTTCTTGCAACATATGAGACCAACCTAAGTTGCTTAGGAAACTTTCTCATATCGAAGCGACATTACATTGCCTTGAACTTACCATATAGAGATCACATGTGTAGAAGTACAATATGAACACGGATAGCTCAAAAGATCAAGCTAGACTTCACAACACAACTAAAGTAGTGCATGACGGTTCACATATAATCATAACTTCTAGCGTAAAGAACATTCACATAGTTGCAACATTGAGAGCAACCTAAGTTGCTTTGCACACTTTCTCATGTCAAAGCGACATTACATGGGCCTTGAACTTAGCAAAAAGAGATCACATGTGTAGAAATCCTAGAAAAGCACGAATAGAACAAACGACCTCACTAGACCTCATAACTAAACCAAAGTAGTTCATGACGGTTCACCGATAATTGGAACTTCTATTTTAAGAGAACATTGACCTTCTTGCAACATATGAGACCAACCTAAGGTTCTTAGCACACTTTCTCAAGTCGAAGCGACATTAGATTGCCTTGAACTTAACAAAAAGAGATCACATGTCTAGAAGTAGTATATGAATACGAACAGCTCAAAGGATCAAGCTAGATTTCATAACTCGACGAAAGTAGTTCATGACGGTTCACAGATAATCATAACTTCTAGCGTAAGAGAACAATCACATAGTTGCAACATGAGAGCACCCTAAGTTGCTTTGCACACTTTCTCATGTCAAAGCGACATTACATGGGCCTTGAACATAGAAAAAAGAGATCACATGTGTAGAAATCCTAGATAAGCACGAATAGCTCAAACGACCAGCCTAGACCTCATAACTAAACCAAAGTAGTTCATGAAAGTTCACCGATAATCATAACTTCTAACTTAAGAGAACAATGACCTTCTTGCAACATATGACACCAACCTAAGTTGCTTAGCACACTTTCTCATATCGAAGTGACATTACATTGCCTTGAACTTAGCATATAGAGATCACATGTGTAGAAGTACAATATGAACACGGATAGCTCAAAAGATCAAGCTAGACTTCACAACACAACTAAAGTAGTGCATGACGGTTCACATATAATCATAACTTCTAGCGTAAAGAACATTCACATAGTTGCAACATTGAGAGCAACCTAAGTTGCTTTGCACACTTTCTCATGTCAAAGCGACATTACATGGGCCTTGAACATAGAAAAAAGAGATCACATGTGTAGAAATCCTAGATAAGCACGAATAGCTCAAACGACCAGCCTAGACCTCATAACTAAACCAAAGTAGTTCATGAAAGTTCACCGATAATCATAACTTCTAACTTAAGAGAACAATGACCTTCTTGCAACATATGACACCAACCTAAGTTGCTTAGCACACTTTCTCATATCGAAGTGACATTACATTGCCTTGAACTTAGCATATAGAGATCACATGTGTAGAAGTACAATATGAACACGGATAGCTCAAAAGATCAAGCTAGACTTCACAACACAACTAAAGTAGTGCATGACGGTTCACATATAATCATAACTTCTAGCGTAAAGAACATTCACATAGTTGCAACATTGAGAGCAACCTAAGTTGCTTTGCACACTTTCTCATGTCAAAGCGACATTACATGGGCCTTGAACATAGAAAAAAGAGATCACATGTGTAGAAATCCTAGATAAGCACGAATAGCTCAAACGACCAGCCTAGACCTCATAACTAAACCAAAGTAGTTCATGAAAGTTCACCGATAATCATAACTTCTAACTTAAGAGAACAATGACCTTCTTGCAACATATGACACCAACCTAAGTTGCTTAGCACACTTTCTCATATCGAAGTGAT
>JAKUCM010005743.1:0-19675 GCA_023374145.1 Lepidium sativum
GGAGGAGTATCTCAAGGAACGTGGTGGTGACGAGGACACCGACGCAAGTTGCTAGTCACGCACAGAAGTATTTTCTTAGACAGAACTCTGTGAAGAAGGAGAGGAAAAGGTCAAGCATACACGACATAACTACAGTTGAGATGCCTGGTTCCAACATCGACTGGACCGGACAGCACGAGAGTCCTGTTCAAGCGCAGCAGCCGCAACAGATTATGTCCGACTATGGTCCACATATGACTACTCCTGGACATTTTGAGGATTTCGGTTTTCGAATGTGAAGAAAGGCCTAGTTTTTAAATAGGGTTTTACTCATTTTATGTGAATAGGAAAGAAAATAGGATTGGGTATTTTCTGATACAGATATGATGATGATGATGATGATGATGAAAAGAATAAACTTTATATTGTATAGAAAAAGCTCTTCTTTTTTTTTGTAACCAGAATTATGTTTGGTACCATTTTGTTATTTGAATTATTTCATATGGTTGTTTTTGGTTATTAAAACTCGGTTTCAAAGAACAAACAAACATCAGAAAGTTAAAAGTATCTGTAGTCTGTACAGGTTGTTCAAAACCTCTCAACACATCATGAGAGGACAAAGGTCATAGACATTATTATTCTCACCAAAGCTTGCCTTATATGACCATCACAGACTGCATAGTGGGAGTAAAGAACTCAGGGTTTCTTTTCGTCGGGTTTCTGCACAAGTGAGTGGAAACAAAGACTCAGTGAATACGTTCATCTATTTGCTATGTTGATCTAGATGTTCACTTGTTTCGAAAGTAAAGCCAAATTCGGATACTGAAACTTAAACCAGATGAATGAAAAGAGACGAGTGGAGGTTGATGATATGATGAAAGTTTACCTTCTCTGAACTTCCTTTCTCATTGCCTGGATTCTGTTGTGCGAGTCTCTTCTTCCTCTCAAGTATCTCCTTCTCCATTTTCTTCAACAAAAAGATCGGAATCTTAGTGAGTTTTAAGGAAATAGTTTCATGAACTAGACTGCGTCTCAATAGATATCAATTTCAATAAAATCATGACCAAATCTTCTGAGTAATGCAAGACTCCAGCTACAATAAGTAATTAACTAAAAACTAAGGATAATTACGCTAAAGTCAGAGTAGTGCAAGAGATGGCATAACAACACAGTAGTTTTTCACTTTTCTTCAACAAAGATGTGTTGAAGAACTACATTCTAAATCACACAGACAACAGTTTATTTCCATTCCTTCTCTGTGGATAAACTGATAACCCTTGCAAAACTAACCCACCGACTATTTGACCATTTGATTATAAGAAACGACCATTGCACAATTCAATAGGGAACAACTGGATCCAAATCTATCCCCAAATCATATTGATAAAGTTCTGATTCACCGTGATCGAATTTCGTTTACCGGCATTCCCTACCTTAAATCACAAATTTTCCAGCGGCTAAACATAAAATCAACAAGCAACAGCGTATAGACGAACTCTTATAGCATATATCTCGATATCAAGAGACAGAGTTAAGGTCAAAGATGAAGAAGAACCTGGATGTACATGGTCTCTTTTGCCCGTTCCTCTTCGCTGAGCACACGACCTTTGTCGTCGCTGAAGCACCGAATCGCTTGTCCTTGAGTCGATTCCACGGAACGCGATGCACCAATCCGATTCTCCCCCAAGGATCGACCCAATCTAATCACAGAACGAGCAGATGACATCTTGCTAATCAGTGAGATTTCTCGGATTCGTTTTTTTTCGGGTAGACGAGTCAACGACTCAAAAATGTCTTTCGGTGTGAACGAGGCAATTACAGGGTTCGGATCAGCCTCGGGTTAGGTTCGGGTCTAGGTTGGGTTAGATTGTTGAAGAACCTGCTAGAACATTGAACCCGCTTAGAATTGTTAACAAAGGCTCATTTAAAAGCCCAATAGGCTACGGCTCAATAGGTGAGACTTGAGAGCTTAGTCCGTCCAGGCTCATCTTCGAGATATGTATTTTCTATAATTTATTTTTATTTTTGTGAGTCAACGAATTATACTTTTTAAATTTAACTTTCTCACGTCAATAATCGCAATAATACAATTATTATTTTTCTTTTTTGATAATGACAAGTCATAAATAAAAAATAATAACCATGCGTCCCAAATTATAAAACAATCACACAACATGTTTTGGTAAGAGCGTATGCTTTATAATTTAAGACTCTAAAAATAGTAGAGAGCTAACAGGAAGAAAACTTCGCCGATAGCCGTCGAAACTCCGTCTGGTACGGTAGGAACGCCGGCCACTCCTCCGAGGACTGTAAGATGTGGTATATTGTCTCACAATCTCATGATATCTCTACTTCCTGTAACTTAAGCTCCACGAGCGCCTCCATCGCCCCAATCACAGCCTCCAACTCCGCATGCAGGGCTGATAAACACTGATGAATATGTCTTGACCCCGAACAAACTCCGTCCACCGAATCTGGAAAGCAGACCTACCCAACCCCTGTAAAAAGGCCAATGTTTTTCCAAGCCGCATCCACATAACATTTATAGCCAGTGAAACTAAGATTAGCTGTGGTATGGAATATCCTCGGTGACTTAGACGAAACAATCATGGATACGCATAATTTACGCTTATCCATAGTAGACGTACGGGCCACATTCCACTCTATACAGTCAGACTGTGCTCGTCCCAAAACCACTCGTGGATCAAGGTCCGCTTGTGTAAAGCAGAATCCATTTCTAACTTTCCAAATATGCCAGATGAGCCATGGGAATATCCCAGAATCTACCTGATTTGGAATACGATTACACAGGAAATCTAAGTTAAATCATACTGGCTGACCTGGGAACATCCCCGGTCTAGACAGTATGGCCGATAATGCCCAAACTTGGATCGTCGACAGACATTCAAAAAGAACATGATTAATCGTCTCACTTTCCTCCCCACAACGCTGAAATCTAGCATCCAACCCTAGCCTCCGTTGGACTAGGTTTTGGAAAACAGCCGTACATCCTAACATTATTTGCCAAATAAAGTCTTTTATTTTTAGTGGACAATCTAATTGCCAACATCTCGTGTACAACATGTTAAAAGATGTACCAAAAAGGCACATATCTCCCTCCACTTCTCTATTAGCCACCTAGTAGCCCGATTTAACAGTATAACGTCCTGATGTTGTGTCGTGCCTTCCCTAATAATTCATCCGATGACTTTTCGGTAAACGGATTGCCAGTATCAGCTTCACATCCCGCAGGTCGAAATACTGTCGAACTAAAATCTCATTCCATTTACCCGTTCGCCAATCAATAAATTGATTCATTGTCAGGTCCGAGAATAAATACAGGTCCGACTAGAAAGCAGGTCGTGGGTGGACGTCCGGAATCCACAAATCTTTCCAGACCTTAATCTGCTTATCGTCCCCTACTTTCCTTATTAAACATTTTACTATCAAAGGACGACCATAAATAATACTTTGCCATTCGTACGGCGCCATAGGCCGTACTTTAACCTCCAATAGACTCTCATCATTATAGTATTTCCCTTTTAAAACCTTCGCCAAAAGCGAGTCTGGGAATACCAAAAGACACCATATCTGTTTTGCTAGAATAGCGGAATTAAAATCTTCTAAAATCCGAAAACCCAAACCCCCTTATGTCTTGGGTTTACATAACGCTTCCCACTTTTTCCAATGTATACCACCACTATTAGCTGAATTTACCCACCAGAAATGGGGTATTACCGACTGTATTTTCTGCAACACAAACTTTGGAAGTCGATAGCAACTCATAATATATGTTGGTAGAGCCGTAATGATAGACTTAATTAGAATTTACTTGCCCGCTTTTGATAAAAATTTGCTAGACCAAGTGGTTACTCTTGCCTTCAACTTATCAACGAAAAATGCAAACACTTTTGCTTTAGAACCGCCTATGTATTTTGGAAGGCCTAAATACATCCCCATTCTGCCCAACTTTGGAATATCCAAGATCTGCTGGATTTGATCTTGGACTACCAGATCAACCTTCTTACCAAATTGGATAGTAGATTTGTCAAAATTTATTTTCTGCCCCGATAATAACTCATATTCTTCCCAAATCTGTCGAATATGATGTGCTTCCTCTATATTAGCCCGATAAAAAAACAGAGTGTCATCTGCAAAAAGGAGATGAAAAATCGCCGGACAATTTCGTCCAATTTTTATACCTGTAATACTACGGTTCTGTTCGGTCCTTTTCATTTTGGCTATTAGAACTTCATTACACAGTATAAATAAATATGGTGACAGGGGATCCCCCTGGTGTATTCCTCTATGAGGAACAATGTGTCCACCAGGGGTTCCATTTAGCAAAACCGCGTACTCGACCGTAGTAATGCACCACATAATACATTTAACCCATTGAGCACAAAAACCTAGTTTTATCATAAGGGCCTCTAGAAAACTCCATTCCACTCTATCGTAAGCTTTGCTCATGTCAGTCTTTATGGCCATGAAATATCCACTAACCGAATTATTTGTTTCTAGCGCATGTACCATCTTCAGGGCAATCAATATATTATCGGAAATCAACTGACCGACCACAAAAGTCGACTGTGTTTCAGACACAATTTTAGGAAAAATTACTTTAAGCCTTAAACACAAAACCTTCGCTATTAGTTTATATCCAATACTACACAAACTAATGGGCCAAAATTCAACCATTTTTGTTGATCGGGGGACCTTTGGAATTAGACAAATATTGGTCTTATTCAGACTTTTGTTGAATATCCCAGTTTGTATGAAATTATTCACTACCCCCAACAAATCTCCCTTAACCATCTCCCAAGAATTCTGAAAAAACAGCGAAGTCATTCCATCCGGTCCCAGAGCTTTCTCCGGATCCATTAGGAACAATGCCGCTTTTACTTCTTCTTCTGTAGCTGGTCTAATTAATAACCTATTATCCAATTCCGTGACTCTACTATGAACATCAACTATGTCAACCTCATTAATACCAGAACTTGTAAATAGTTCAGAAAAATAGGTTGACACCTCCTGTAAAACATCAGAGTCTTTTCTAACCCACTGATCCCATTTATTTTTTAAATCAATTATGCGATTGCGTGCTCTTCGCTGCCTAACCACTGCATGAAAGAATTTAGTACTATTGTCACCTTCTTTCAACCAAGTATTCCTACTCTTTTGTTTCTAGTAGACTTCTTCCTCTATATAAGTCGCCTTCAACTTATCATTGGCTTCTCGTAATGCAACATCATCTACCACGAAGCTACTATTCAAAACCTCAATAGCCCTCTTCCATTCGACAATTTCTTGTCTTCTTGACTGAAAATTCTCAGACCGCCAATGAGAAATTTCTTTCCGACATAATCTAATTTTTTCAGCCAGTGACACATCCATTGTTTGTGCCTGTCCGCATCCAGCCCTAACCCAACTACATTCCACTAATTCTTGAAACCCAGATTTGCCCAACCAACGCTTATCGAAATGAAAGCACTTTTTTGGACGCACCACAGCCTGATCTTCTGCATGCACAAAGATAGGCCGATGATCCGATCCTACCATATCCAGATACTGTATCTCTGATTTATGGAATAATTCATGCCACTCCCCATTACCTAAAGCTTTATCTAAAATACATCGAACTATTCCGGTATTACAGACACCTCGCCACGACCAAATATTTCCTTTCTTAGGAAATTCCAAAAAGTCACTTCTCGCAGCACCTGATTGAAACTCATAAACGAGGTTACATGTCTTGAAAAACCACCTTGTTTTTCATGATTTCCGGTTATCTCATTAAAATCACCACTAATTATCCATGGGCCCGCCCGGGAAATCTCCATCCTTGTGAGTCTTTCCCAGACGTACGATCATCTTATTTTTACGGGTTCACCATAAATAAATGTGACAAATGATTTTTGACCAGAGATGTCTAATGATATGTCTATTAATTGTAACATTATAATTATAATTATAAAATAAAGTCAGACCTCCACTTGCCCCCATTGGTTCAACTATGGTCAAATTGGTAAAACCCAAATGAGATTGTATTTTTTCTAGGAAAAATACTTTATTTTTAGTTTCTAATATAAATAAAAAATCTGGTTTACAAGCTTTCCAAATGTCCCGCAAATAACTAATTGTAATTTTATTGCCTAATCCCTGAAAATTTCAACATAACAACTTTAGAATCATAAAATATCCTTCATGGAGCCTATTTCTTGCTACTTTGCCTTACCCTCTTTGGGCTTAATAGTCATAGGCGTCTTTCTAGGCGACAATGTACCCACCAACGCCAATTTCCTCATACTGATATCCCGCAGTGGTGTCATATTTCGAGACGCCAGCTTTCCAATTGCCGTTTTGGCCTTTCTGTTTTTAACCACTTTTGCAGATTGTACTTTTTCCACCAACTCTGCATGGAATTGAACTTGTTCCAGGTATGTCAACTCCTGTTGACTGTGCAAATCATCAGCCAAATCCAATTCCGCCAACACCCGCCGTTGTCACCGAGTCTGTGAAGTCCTCCTCGACATCCGTGGCTAAGTCTCCATCTGCAGCAATGTTCTGCTGCCCCAGATTATCTCCCAGTACCTCAGCATTTTCCACATCATCCGAGACAGACATGTGCTTCTTGGCGTTTAAGTGGGAATTCTCGACCAGAACCGCCTCTGAATCTTCCACTATATGACCCGTCACCTCCTGGAACAAAGGTCGGCGAACCTTCTTTGTCGAGTTTGTTTCCATCTCTAGGTCGGGGTCCAATTCCTGAAAATATAACCACAATAAAAAGGCATTAAAAATGTCGCCCTAAACAGAAAAACCATAAACTGATAATCTTACTTTCTCGGTTGCAACTTTATGTGTTTTCATCATTAGGGGACCGCAACCTCTCTTGACTCGCAGTGCCATACCATTACCAAATTTTGTCACAGCCGGCCCTACATAACCTTTATTTGGCCCAGTCACGACCCCTTTATAAGACTTAGTTCTCTCTATTTGACTTGCTACTCTAGAGGAATCAGTTCCCATGACTCTATTATCTATTTTGTTCTTGTAACAAACCGAGACCTCATGAGTCATAAGGAAATAGAGTGTACATAAACCTTCTAACCTCCTATATTCGAACATGATCTTCGACTCACACCCTTCTTCAAATTCCAGAATTGAAGAGAATGTTATAGGCAATAATACAATTATTTAGATTTCATTAGAGGAAATAAAATATTTTAAAAGTTCTTTGGCATATTGAGTTGTCGATATATGCATTATAAAAAGTCTAAAAACCAGTCCGATTGGTTTGGAGGAGAAAAGAAAACAAAAGAGAAGATATTTGGTTGAATTTAGGCGTCATCAAACCAAATTTATGCGTCTAAATTCGGCTCACTCTAGCAATTTGCAAATATTCAACTAATTCTTGTCATTTTCAAAAAATAAAAAATTAATAACTTGTAGAAACATATAAGTAAAATAATTTACCAAAGAGGAAAATAAATAAGTAAAAGCCTAGTAGATGTAGACGTGGAGCATCTTAGTAGTGACGTCACACATCAGCAGATTCAGCACTCATCATCTTTTTTGTTATCACAAAAGGCCAAGTCCTCGCCATTTTAGATTTCGCTGTTCTCTCTGACTTCCAAAGATAAAAGAACAATACTACTTGTTTTCAAACTTCAATGGCGTTCTCGAGTTCAATCTTCGCTGTAACTCACTCTTCTTCTTCATTTGCTTCTCGTCCTTCTTTTGCGATTAGCAGCCAAACTCGTTTTCCCGCTCAAATTTCATCTCCAGATCTATCGCCTGCTTTGTTCGCTGATCGTCGGAAGTTTGACGAAGGTGTAATGTCTCTCTTGACGAAGAGGTTAGCTGTTGCGGATTTCGTATATTTTGCGTATCGTAGATCTTTCTGTTGCTTTTCTTGGTAGAATTGCTGGAGATTTATAGTCTAACTTTGTGTACTTCTTTATGTTTGGCTACTCTTAAGCTCAATTAGTTTCTATTTTTGATCTTTCCGTGTTTGGTTTGTTTTGTTATGTAGTATAAGAAGCCGTGTTTATGCTTCGATTAACAGCATTGATGCCAGTACCCCATCTTATCCGGTCAGTCACTTGTTTCAGTGTTTGTGTTTCGTCGCAGTTAAACTATTGATGGTTCTATTGATTTGAGTACCATATGCATACCCACGCAGAAGCTCAGCGAGTATATGTAGAGAGAATGCGGTTGTGTATAGTCTTTGATATGTGATTTAATTTTTCTTATGTTTAATAGGGAATCTGTCTGCGTATTCTCTTGACGTGTGCTTTGAGATGACAGTTGCTGGAAAATTTGATCGCAGAAATCAGAAGATGATGACGACGTTGTTCCAATGCCAATGGTTATGATAGACCAGGATGCTGACCCGGAGGCTACCATTGTACAACTCAGTTTTGGAGATCGTCTTGGGGCTCTCATTGACACAGTGAGGAATTCTATTTCCTGTTTTGGTTTTATGTTCTATCTTTAGCCATTTCATGATAAAGCTTTACTGTTCTTGATCTACTAGAGCTACATTTGTAGCATATTTTAGTACTATTAGTATCAGACTATCATTGCATGTTCTTTTCTTGATATCATGGGAATGTTTTCCGGCGTATGAATCATTATTATGTTTGGCAGATGAAGGCACTTAAAGATTTGGGATTGGATGTAACTAAAGGAACTGTCTCAACTCAAGGAGCTGTTAAGCAGACCAAATTTTCTATAACAAAACTGTAAGGAAGGCCGTTCTTTCTTTCCTTGCGCTCACTTTGCTTTTGATGTTTTAGTAATCACATAATGACCTCTCACGTAATGTCCACCGTGTGTTGATTGTTTATGATCATACCTTGGAAATTTAGTCTTATCTCTTATGCTACCTCCGCAGTGGTCCTATGAATCTCATGATTGACATTGCTTATAGCATGTCTCTGTAGGATTCTTTTCCACTAGCTTACTAGCATGTGACGACTGAACCTGATCAAATACTTCCTGTGTCAAAAAAAATTTGGTGTTGTGTGCGAGTGTCATCTAATTGTATTGTTAGTTGTCACAAATGTCTCAATTAATTTATGTTTTTTTTTTCTTACACCAGAGATACAGGGCGGAAAGTGGAAGATCCTGACATGTTGGAGCAAATTCGATTAACAATCATTAACAATCTCTTGAAATACCATCCGGTTTGCTTCACTTTCCTTTTTCCTTCCACTTTAATCACACGTTCACATCCTTGCTAAAGTTTCCAACAGTTAAACATCTGTACAGAGATACAAGTGCAGACCAACATGCATCTGTTGGATAAATGAAAACCGCGAGTTGTTGGAGGATTCTTCTGAACATTTCTTTTCTGTCTTTTGTAGGAATGCAGCGAGCAACTTGCAATGGGTGAGACATTTGGAATAAAGGCTCCAGAAAATAAGGTTGATAGTCCATTCACCTTTGTTTTTTGTACAATCTATTTTTAGAAGAAACTTGCAGTCTTTGTTAAAGACGAAGCTTTTCTGATTTCTTAATTTCGTTTGGGATTCATGTGGGGACAGATTGATGTGGATATCGCAACACACATACATGTGAAAGAAGACGGACCAAAGAGAAGGTAAGTATTAACTTTTCAGTAGAATAATGACACCCCAATGTCACACATAAAATGTACATCATTGATATAGTTTCTTGTATATCTAGCTTGCTTTGCATAGAGACAGCAGACAGGCCAGGTCTTGTCGTAGAGATGATCAAAGTAATGGCAGATATCAACATTGATGTGGAATCCGCAGAGATAGATACAGAAGTAGGCAGCACTCTCACACCTCCTATGTACATACAGTGTGATTCCATTTACACGCCTTATGATAATAACTTTGCCATTGTCTCTCTCAGGGACTGGTTGCGAAAGACAAGTTTCATGTGAGTTACCAAGGACAAGCACTAAACAGATCTTTGTCAGATGTAAGTTTTTAAGTTATGTTACATAGTATCTTGAACCTTAAACAGAGAGGTGACATAATAATCAACTTCTTTCCTTCAGGTTTTGGTGAACTGTCTGCGTTACTTCCTGAGAAGGCCTGAAACAGATATCGACAGCTATTAATAAGTGCTTTTGTTTGTTCCACAACAAAAACTGCTCTGCTTTTTCTTCTTTAATAAATCAAATCGTATCTGTGCGATCTGTCAAGTCTTGTATCTTGAACATGATGTGAAAATTCGTAATACCATACTGAACCGTTGGTCTACAGAATAAAGATGGTTTGGTTCTTATTCGTTGATGCATAAATTCAACGATACTGATTTAGATCTTGTGTTGGAACTAGATTAGATCAAACTAATCTTTTACGAGGAAAGTGATTTTATTGATATCGAACTGAATCTGTGCTATTTTGCTTAAGGATATCCCTTTTTTCCTTGACGAGCTCTGTCTTCTTTTATAGCTTGACTCTTTGACCTCTTGATTTGAGATGTTCTCAACGTTTCTTTAACGATCTTGCTGGTCCACTACTTTCCTTTCTTCTCGCTTTAACTCATCCGTGCTTATTCAAATGAGATCATAAAAAGAAATAATAATTTTATTAAAATAGATAGATAAACGAATCAAAATCAATGCACGCAAGGAGCAAATTTTTGGAAACGAGTTGATGTTCTCTAGGAACATAGAAATGGAATCACTAATTCACACATCGTGAGCTAGGACATTAGTTCATAAGAAGACAAATAACTTTAGGTTTTTGACATAAAATAAACGTAAGCTAACAATGCCTTTTATAATAAATCTTCCTTGCCAGAAGAACTTTGTCCTCAAGGTCCATGTAAGATGGATGCTATTTTTGAAAATATAATTGGTATGGAGGATGCTCTTTCCATTGAATACAAACGTTGCCTATGCAAATCTTAATCCTTTGTTGTGCTTCCCCTAACATGATGGCTTCTACAGAATCCACGTCAACATATACTCCAAAATCAATACCGTCAACATCACATCTTCTCTTAGTCTTGAAGTTGAATTTCCAAGTTTTAAGAAATTCTCTCTGTTTCCCATCACTAGGTATTCTTGGAGAAATGTCAGCAATCAATTGATGGTGTTCGATGTTCTTATCACCACCTTGGTGGGACACTCTGTCATAGCCTTCTGTGAATTGTTGAGGCAATAATCTCACTTCCCTCACATCACGAACAAGCAATTCATCACAATTAAGCAAATCATCAGTAATAAAACCTGAAATTTGAGTCCCTTCTCTGTCCTCTTGTGCAGCATCTTGCTCCATCTCAAGTTTCTCCTCTTTGGTTTGCAAGAGCAATTTAGTGTCGGGTGAAACTTCTTCGACAAGTGAGCCTTTTCTTTGATGAGTAACTTGTGTCAAGGGTTGAGACACTAAGTTTTATCTGCTTACAAATAGATTCAAAAGAGACACCAAACGCTCGCCTTGGACTGCAAAATTTCTATTGATAGTCTCACCAATCCGATCTCCTTGAACTGCAACCATGTTTGTAGTCCGAGGAAAGTGGTGGCTCTAATACATTTGATGTAGAAAAACAGGGTGAAACCAAATAAAAAGAAATAACAATTTTATCAAGATAAATATATAAACGAAACAATAGACGCAAGGAACAAAAGTTTGAAAACGAATCAATGTTCTCTAGGAACATAGAAACGGAATCACTACTTCATACATCGTGAGCTAGAACAATAGTTCATAAGAATACAAATAACTTAAAGTTTTTGACATGAAAGAAATGTAGACTAACAATGCATTTATAATATATAAAAAAGTAAACTCTAGAATCTAATCAGATAAATAAAAACATAATATCAAATGTCACTAAATCTGTAACATCTTACTTGCAGAGTCCTCTTACCTTTGTAGGTCTTGGTTCTTATTCACTAATGTCAATTTAGTGTTGATGAGCCTGGTATCACCATTATGTCACTGAGTTATAGTGTACCTCTACTAATAAGCTTTTATTTGCCCAAAAAAAAAATATCTTCCTTGCTCGGTTCAAGGATATATATCCTATTAGCATAAAAATAGAGCCAAATGAAAGGGTAATAATGCATGTATGTGTCTCAAATAGACTGTAAATTATAAAACATAAACTTTACTCAAAATATCTCGAGAAAGATAGCATCGCTAATCATGTACTTTTAAGACAACGTGAAGGAGGATGGAAAATATCTTGAGTGAGTTAATGGAATATATACAACACTTCCTAAAGTATGAGCAATGATTAGTTACACAACATGCTTCTAAAGGCTCTGCGACTTCAACACGAAGTCTTGGAACCGTCTTCTCAACAGCTTCCCACATCCACAAAGTCCCTTCATCGCATATTACATGGCGTAGAGAAGTCAATGAAACTGCAGAGCTGGGTAAGCTTGATATGTCACATCCTCTCATGTCGATTTTCTCTAGTGTCCTTATCTTTCTTATCTCTTCCGGAAGAGAGCTCAGGCTGACACATTCAGAGATGTCAATGTACTTTGGTCTTGGAAATTCACAGATTTCTACAGGCAGAGATTCGAGTGTAGACAAGCGTATAACCTCAGAAGTTGAAGAGCTTTTAGCTTACTCAGATTCTTAGGCAACATTTTAATGCGTGGACAATTTGTAATGCTGATGGAGTATAGAGAGGTGATTCTACAGAGGGTTGAAGGTATTTCAATATATTATATTCGGACTAAACACGGAGTATAAGCTGAAGTAAGGATAAAAGGCCCCGGACTCGGAAGAGATGCAGCATTACGAGCTATTCGTAGAAGCGGTATACTTTTAAGTTTTGTACGAGATTCATTAGATAGCTAATTATCCTTTGCCTAACTGCCCATTGCTAGAACTTCCAGCGCTAAGGTGGTTGGTGTGGTAAGGCAAGCAACTCCTCTTTCCGACGCTAAGCGCAAAAGGATCCTCTAGACGTAGAGCAGCCAGGGCTTTGAACCCAAATACATTAGAAGAAGAAAAGAGTTTTCCTAACAAGCCAGCTTGTGTCGGCATTAAGAATTGTTTTCCCCTACTTGCTGCATCAAAAACTAAATCACAAGCTTCTGATAACACAAGATCATTGCAATGATCTATTGTGTGATCATTCTATTAGTTAATCGAATGTCGGTTAATGTTTGGTTTAAGGTTTTATCTTAGTTTTAACCGGTTGGTTTAATGTTCAATTGATTGGTTATCTCTTGGTTTTGGTTGTATAAAAGAACTTAAACAGATTTGTTGATGAATGAGAAATCACAAACATGAATTCTTCTTCTTTTCCTTCTTATTCTTCTTCATTTTTCTCTGTGATTTCATCTCTTTGATATGGTATCAAAGTTTAGTGAAGCTCAAAATTCACTCAATTCGATCAATCTTTTCTCTTCTTTCTATTCTTTCAAATCAATTTTGAACTTAATCGATTGATTTTCCCCTTTTCTTCTTGATCTTGTTGGTTATTCCGCCATTTGAAGGTCAAAATCATGGTTACCATAAAAAGATTCCCAAAGAAAGTTGTTTATAGAGTCGAATCGGCAAAATCAAAGCAATCGATGAAGAGAATGCAGTCGAATTCGTCGGAAAGGAGTCCTCCTCCTCTAGAAGATGTTCAAAACTCGATGATTCGAGAAAGATCCTCCATCGGGAAGCTTTTCCAGAGTAATAATCGAGAAGAACTAGACTTTGATGGGATACAATACTCTCCGTACTATCTTTCAAGTAGAGACAATCCAGGAATCTCGCTCATATCCGAGGTACTTTCTGGAACCAATTACAATACCTGGAATATAGCTATTACTATAGCTTTTGAAGCCAAGAACAAATTGGTTTCCGTCGATGGGTATTTGCCAAGACTAGAAAGCTGGCATCCTCATCACAAAATATGGAACAAATGTAACTCTATGGTCAAATCTTGGATCTTGAATTCCGTGACCAAGGAGATTTATGGAAGTATACTGCGATTCAACGATGCATCAGAGATATGGAGGGATCTTTTAAGACGCTTTCACATCACAAGTCTGCATCGCTCATATCAAATTACGCAGCAGATTGCATCTCTCCAGCAAGGATCTATTAATCTATCCACTTACTACACGAAGTTGAAAACATTGTGGGATGATCTGGAAGCATCATATAATGTAAAAACTTGTAGTTATTGTTAGTGTTGCAAAGGAATATCAAGTAGACCAGAGAGCAACAAGATGATCAAGTTTCTAGTTGGATTAAATGAGTTGTATGCCAATGATCGTGGTGAGATAATCATGAAGAAGAGCATCCCTAATCTTGCGGAAGTTTACAATTTGTTGGACCAAGACTATAGTCAGAGGAGCATACAAAACACACATCCTTCTTCTGCTTTTCAAGTTAGTGGGTCTGATGGAGATAATGCAGCTCAAGTCAATGTCAGTTACTCGGGACAGAAATCTCAACAACTCATTTGTTCCCACTGTGGATATACATGGCACATGATAGATAAGTGCTACAAAATATATGGTTATCCACATGATATAAGCACAAACAAAAGAACTATGTGGTGAAACCTGCACTAGCTCAGCTTGCTCTTGCAAGTTCAACTGAGACAGATCGCAGAGCAACAAATCAATTAAAGACCCTTTCTAGAGATCAGATCGAAGGAGTGATGGCTTATTTCCACTCTTTGTTGTCTCTTCCTGCTGCTCAAAAGGAGATTGGAACAACTTCAAATGGAACCATCATGACACTACCAGGTATGTCTTTCTCTTCTGGAACAATGGCTTTTATTGGTATGTTAAGGACAATAGGAATTGTTCTAGCGACATATACTTGGATAGTAGACAGTGGGGCAACACATCATGTGTCTCACAACAAAGACCTATTTGTTTATCTGTGTACGACTGTGGATAAAACTGTGGCTCTTCCTAGATGGATGAATATTAAAATAGCAGGAATAGGTCATGTCAGACTAAATGAGCACTTGGTATTGCAGAATGTGTTGTTCATACCATATTTTAGGCTCAATCTGCTTAGTGTCAGTCAGCTCCCAAAGGATGTCAAGTGCAGATTGATATTTGATGAGGCAACATGTATTATACAGGATCATATGAAGGGAGTGATGATTGGACGAGCTTATCAAATTGGGAATCTCTACATATTGGATCAAGCCTCACTACAAGGAAATGGAGTCAGTTCTTTTAATGCATCTATAAATGCTTTAGTAGATAAAAATATGTGGCACCATAGATTGGGTCATCCCCTTGCTCTAAGAGTCGATGTATTGACAAATGTACTTGGATTACAAAAATCAAATAAAGAAAGCTTTCACTACTAAATATGTCCTCTTGCCAAATAAAAGAAGTTTCCCTTCATTTATAATAATAATGTTTGCTCTACTGCCTTTGAATTACTTCACATAGACATATGGGGGCCTTTCTCAGTTACAACAAATGAAGGATATCGTTACTTCCTCACTGTAGTGGATGACCATACGAGAATGACATGGACATACCTGTTGAAAGCTAAGTCGGATGTCTTGACAGTATTTCCAGAGTTTTTGAAGCTAATAGAAACTCAATACAAAGACAAAGTGAGAGGAGTTCGTGCGGATAATGCACCAGAATTGAGATTTGATGGCTTTGTACAAGGCAAAAGGGATAATGACATATCACTCTTTTCCCGAAACACCAGAGCAAAACTCAGTGGTGGAGAGGAAACATCAACACATTTTGAATGTGTAAAGGTCTTTGATGTTTCAAAGTCAAAATTCCCTAGAGTATTGGGGAGACTGTGTCATGACAACAATGTTTTTGATAAACAAGATACCAACTACTCTTCTGTGAGAGAAGTCTCCCTTTCAAGTCTTGAGTTCGAAAATACCAAGATATTCAGATATGAGAGTCTTCGGATGTCTCTGTTATCGATCAACTTCTTCAAAGGGAAGACATAAGTTTCAACCGAGATCTAAGCCAAATGTTTTTCTCGGCTATCCTTTAGGTTACAAAGGATACAAAACCTTAGACTTAGAGACAAATGAAGTCTCCATTTCATGTAACGTGACTTTCTTTGAAGATATTTTCCTTTCAAAGACAACAAAGAAGCAAGTCGAGATTTTGACTGCTTATTAGAGTCTAATGCAGGCCATTATTTTATGAACAATGAAAATACTGATGGTTTTGATGATATTGAGAACTTGAATGATGTGAATGCAGAAGCAAAGTCAGATAGAAGTGCTTCAGAGGATACAGAGGATTCAGAATTGGTAAGAGTGCTTCCTACACTAGACATAGAATCAGACAATAGCATCGTCGCTGAATCTATAGTCAATCTTCCGAGTACAGAAGCTTCACCAAGATTTGAGAAACGATCAACGAAACCTCCAGCCTACCTCCAAGATTATTACTGCAACAACAGTACAACCTCAATTCCATATCCTCTGATTAATTACATGTCTTATGCTTACCTCTTTGATAAATAAAAGATATACATTAATGTTGTCACTCTGCTTGGAGAACCTACATCGTTGAATCAAGCTAAAAGGTTTGAGGAGTGGATATATGCCATGAATGATGAATTGATTGCACTGCAAAAGAAAAACGCTTGGAGGATATGTTCTCTGCCACATAGTAAATGTGCTATAGGCTGCAGGTGGACATACAAAACCAAGTCAAACGCAGATGGAAGCTTGGAGAGGTACAAAGCTAGATTAGTAGCCAAAGGGTATCTCAGCAAGAAAGCATTGATTTTGTGGATACTTTCTAACCAGTGGCTAAAATGACAACAATCAAAACCTTGTTGTCTATGGCAGCAACGAAACGTTGGAGTCTAAATCAAATAGATATCTCTAATGCTTTTTTGAATGACACTTTGGATGAGGAGATTTATATGCACCTTCCTCTAGGATACACACCAAAAGATGGAGACGTGTTGCCTCCTAATTCAGTGTGTAAGCTACAAAAGTCAATATATGGTTTGAAGCAAGCCTCACGGCAATGGTTTCTCAAGTTTTGTGAAACCTTAGAAGCCTTGGGGTTCCAGAAATCTCATATTGATCACACCCTGTTCACAAGAAATATCTTAGGGAAGTTATGGCAGTTCTTGTTTATGTAGATGATGTAATAATTGCATCAAACAGTGACTTGGAAGTTGATCAATTAACAAAGGATTTGGAAGCAGTCTTCAAGTTACGAAACCTCGAACCCTTGAAGTACTTTATGGGGATTGAGATAGCAAGCTCACAGTCAGGAATTTCCATCTGTCAAAGGAAATACACCTTGGAACTGCTTGATGAAGCAAACATGTTGAGTTGTAAGCCATCGAAAATTACAATGGATCCAATTCAGAAATTGAGCTTGCACAATGAAGAAAAACCTCTAAGTGAACCAGAAAAGTATAGACGCATGGTGGGGAAAATGATCTATCTGACAATAACAAGGCCTGACATCATGTTCGCAGTCAACAAACTATGTCAGTTCACTAGTGACCAAAAACCTTCTCATCTAAAAGCAGCTCACAAAGTTCTTCAATATTTCAAAGGAACAATAGGACTTGGTATTTTCTACTCTGCAGCAAGTGACTTGACTCTTAAGGCTTTTACCGACGCAGACTGGAGATCATGCATTGACACAAGGAGATTTACCTCGGGGTTTTGTATGTTTCTTGGCTGTCCTTTAATCTCTTGAAAATCGAAGGAGCAAGGTATTGTCTCTATGTCTTCAGCAGAATCAGAATACAAGGCTATGAGATTTGCGGTTAAAGAGGTTTAATGGCTGGTCAATCTATTGTCAGAGTTTCAGGTTCATCAATCAAAACCGGTAGCCTTTTACTGTAACTCAATTTCTGCAATACACATAGTCAACAACACAATGTTTCATGAGAGAACAAAATACTTGGAGAGAGATTTCCACATTGTTAGGGAGAAAATGCAGAAAGACATGATAAAGATTCTTCATGTTTGATCCGGAAATCAATTAGCGGATGTCTTCACTAAACCCTTGTTCCATGCACCCTTCAAACAAATCATCACTAAGATGTATTTAACTTCTATATATTTGCCATCTTGAGGGGGGGGGGGGGGGGGGGGGGGGGGTTATTAGCTTAATAGAATGTCGGTTAAGGTTTTAGCTTAGTTTTAACCACTTGGTTTAATGTTCAATTGACAGGTTATCTCTTGGTTTTGGTTGTATAAAAGAACTCAAAACAAATTCGTCGATGAATGAGAAATCACAAACATGAATTCTTCTTCTTCTTCATTTTTCTCTGTGATTTCATCTCTTTGATACATTCGCGTTTGGGAAGATCTGAGCAATGTCTACTGCTTTCTGATCAAAACTATTATTGATCTTGCACATGATCAGAGACAACTTGTGGAGGGTTTTCAAAGGCACTATGCTGCTAGTGAGTTCATGGACATGAATCTTCTCAAATCAGAGACTCCTAAGTTTAGCCAAATTAGTAAAGATGGAGAAGTTATGTAAACATGCAGGAGACACACCATTTTGATAATCACAAGTGCCCTTAGCCTGGCCATCTTGGCAACAAAAGGTGGCAATACAAACTTAGCAAAAGAGAAGTTTATTATCAAAACTTCAGCCTTGGGGAGGTCCATGTCAAACACTCCATTTCATTCATTTCCCCTGTAAAAACCACAATAATTCTTATCAACATTTGATGATTCGAGTGACAAATCACTTTATTTCAATATCATTGTGTATTGAACTCTTGGCTGTGTGAATGGAGACTACCCTGACATCGAACAACTCATCATTGTTCCTCTCCCATTCTTTAGGAAGGCTTTTCTCTCTTTCGGCATCAATAACCGCTCTCTCTTATTCACTTTCTCACAATTACTAATACGAAGAGCTACATCTCTTAGAACATCGTGCTTCAAAAATATGTCATAGTAACTAGTGTACATCGCACCAAACCTACATAATCATCCATGGTATAATAGTTTGGAACATTTAGGACCATAGAAGTGGCTACAAGAGATGAGATCATAAAGTGTTCTATAATCGTACCTTGGATCTTTCACGAGAGTAAAGAGATTTTTGTTTTGCTAAATCAACAATCACATCAAAAGCATCGGCCTCCCCGAAATCATGCATCTCGACAAACATGTTGATAAGAACATCAAGAGGGATCTTCTTGTCTTCAGGGAAAGAATCCAGATCCAAGAAACACTTGTGTTTTAGAATCGAGAGTTTCTATATGTTCTTTGATTTGAGAAAACACTCTACTCTCATGAGTTTGATCAGCAGGTTCACCTTTTGATAACCTCTCCACTGCACCTTCCCAGTATCTTTCACATTTGTTTTTCAATGAAGCACCAATAACTTTCAGGGCCAAAGGTAGACCTTTACACTCATCAACAACCTACCAAACCGAGTCAATACAAAAACTGAAAGCAAAAAGAATATTAATATGCAGTAGACCTATTTACCTGCTTGACCAATTTGTTGAACCACGAAGGGACCTGATTTTTGGTCGAAAGCAGAGAGACAGAACAGAGACGTTGCCTCATTCTCATTTAGTAACTCTACATTAAAGTTGTTCCAAGGGTCTGCAAGTTTAGACCGTGAGAACACAAGAGTTGTGGTTCCAACAATAACTTGGAACATTAGCTGGTCCAGAGATTCCCTTGTCCAAACATTCATCAAGGATCACTATTTTCCGTGTTTGACCAATCGATAATGTATGAGTGGAACCAGATCCAGACTCATAACCATTAAGAAATTCCCAAATAAGGGATC
>JAKUCM010005744.1:0-21545 GCA_023374145.1 Lepidium sativum
GTTGGACTAGCACTTCGTTCCATTTTCCAGATCTCTGATCAATGAATTGATCAATAGTAACATCCGGAAACAAGTTCATGCTCGACAAATAGGCATGCCAAAGAAATGTATCTGGTATCCATGGGTCTTGCCAAGCCTTGATAGTTTTACCATCTCTAGTTTTCCTAATACTCCCCTTAGTAACCAAAGATCTAGCGGAGTAGAGACTACGCAATCCATATGATGGGGTCGCTTTCATTGGTGCCTCTAATGGACATTGATCCTTGTAATATCTACCCTTTAATACTTTAGCCAAGAGTGAGTTTGGGAAATCTATAAGACGCCTAAGTTGTTTAGCCAACAAGGATGAGTTAAACTCTTCCAAGGTTTTGAAACCCAGTCCTCCTTCCGAGTTTGGTTTACATAATTCCTCCCATCTTCGCCAATGTACCCCTCTAGATGTTTCTAAACTTGCCCACTAGAAATCGGCTATAGCTAAGGTCAACTTCTTGATAACCACCTTAGGTAACCGATAAAAGGACATTACATAAGTTGGTAAAGTTGTAAGAACTGATTTAACTAAGATCTATTTTCCTGCTTTTGACAAGAATTTAGATGACCAATTACTTATCTGTTCATATAAATTTTCCCGCACAAAATCGAAAACTTTCGTTTTGGGGCCTCCTAAATTCTCCGGAAGACCTAGATATGAATCCAAACCACCTAAATTAGTGATCCCAAGGGTTTGTTGTATCTCTAATTTTTTGTCTTCTGAAATAGCTCGTCCAAATTGGATAGATGATTTCACAAAATTAATCTGTTCACCAGAGGCTAGCTCATACTCTTGTAAAATATTTAAGATTTTTTGGGCTTACTCTTTGGTAGCTTTAAAAAAAAAAAAACTATCATCCGCAAATAAAAGATGAGATACAGTTGGACTTGGCAGTGCAATTGATAACCCCGTAATGAGTTTGCGTTGCTCGGCATGCTGCAATTTGGCAATTAAAACTTCCGTACAGAGAATAAAAATATAAGGTGACAAAGGATCCCCTTGTCTTAAACCCCTATGAAGAATAATACTTCCCCTGGGAACACCATTAATGAGTATTGAATATTCAACACTAGTTAAAAAAAACATAATGCATTTTATCCAACTTTTATTGAATCCTAATTTGCGCAACAAGGTAGCTACAAAATGTCATTCGACTCTATCATATGCTTTGCTCATGTCTCTTTTTATGGCCATAAATTAACTTTTAATAGCCTTATTAGTTCGCAAGGCATGTAGCATTTCCTGAGCAATCAAAATGTTAATGGATATAAGTCGCCCAGAAACAAAAGCTGACTAAGTTTCAGAAATGAGCTTCAGTAAAACTCGTTTAAGTCTCAAACACAAAACCTTAGAGATCAGCTTATAGCCAATATTACATAGGCTAATTGGTCTAAAATTTGCGATATTAGTTGGTCAGGAAGTCTTAGGAATGAGACAAATGTTCGTCTTGTTTAATCCCTTCTCTAATGATCTATGACATAAAAAGTCATCCACCAATGAAAATAAGTTCACCTTAATAATCTCCCATGAATATTGGAAAAATAGAGCAGTCATGCGATTTGGGTCCGGGGTTTTATCTCGATCCATCATAAATAGAGTTGTTTTAACTTCAACTTTTGTAGCAGTTCACATCAACAACTGATTATCAAAATCAATTATCTTAGTGTCTAAGTCATTTAAATGTATTGTAGCATTACCGTTACTAGAAAAAAAAATGGAGAAAAATAGCACGAGGCTTCATTTAGTATTTCCTCCTCCTTAGTAATCCAAATTCCATGTGTATTCAGAAGTCCAATTATCTTATTTCGAGCTCTCCTTTGTTTTGTTTGAACGTGAAAAAATCTAGTATTATAGAGATGTGTTTTGCTCCAATGTATTTATTTATTTTTTACTATAATAAGAATATTCTAAAATCTATTCTATTAAAAATTCACTATTAATACCTTTTATTTCTAGAAACTACATTTCGATCCCGTTTATTTTATTTTTTTCAAAATTTTCTACAAATAATTATATTATTTAAATAAATATTTATTTAATTAAGCTAAAAATAAGTTATTATAATAAAAATAATAAGTAAATCGTTTATTTAATTAAATCTTTTATTTAGTTAAATAATAAAAACTACTAACGGCTTAATATTCAAGTAAATCGTTTACTTAATTTGGCACTTTTTGTTTAAAATTAAATGAAAAAATAAATAACTAGTTAATTTTGTTCGATCGAAATCATAATATTTTGTATCATAATTTTGGTAGCTTTGAAAATTTGATAAAAATAAATCATTAACTAGAAATGAATAACATTTGTTTGATCAAAATCACAATATTTTTATATCAATTATTTTGGTGGTGCATATGTTTACTTCGGTACTCCACTTAGACTTCTGCACCTGACCTAGTGGCTGAAGAAGGATCTCCCTCAAGTGATTTGCTGCTTCCTCCCCGACGTAGGTTTGACGGAGGTATCAGTCTCGTTGCTAAAGCACCTTCGGACCTCTTTTTTCGTCTATTCTTTGGTTAAAGCTAAAAATCTTTCTTTTCATTTTGGATCATTCAGTAGCTCAGACTGGCTCTCCCAGTTTTTGATAATGATATACATGTAAGAATTTGATAGAAAAGAGAGAATAATTGAGAGAATGATTGCAAAGTATAGTCGAGACCTTTAAGGATCAAATGTCTCCATTTTCATACATTTTTGAGGTTGCTATTACAATCTATATATAGATGTTTTGTACAAGATATTTTAGGTCTTTTTCTGCGGGGTTGAGCTATCGAGGAGGGAAGAGAATCGTGGATCCCGAGGAAGGTCAAGTCACTATCTTCCTCGGTCTTTGGGTTCCTTGGTCCAAAGAAGGTCATGTCACTATCTTCCTCGGTCTTGGGGTTCCTTGGTCCGAGGAAGGTCATGTCACTATCTTCCTCGGTCTTGGGGTTCCTTGGTCCGAGGAAGGTCATGTCACTATCTTCCCTCGGTCTTGGAGTCCATCAGTGTTGGAGTCCCTCGGTCCTGGCATCCCTCGGTCTTGGAGTCCCTCGGTCTTGGCGTCCCTCGGTCTTGGAGTCCCTCGGTCTTGACGCCCCTCAGACTTAGAGTTGTCACGGGTTCCCGTTGGCTTCCCAGTTGCAAGTTTCCTCGGACCCACGAACTACCCGCGGTACGTGATGCTTCGTACCGCTGCTTATGATTCCTCGGACATGTTCCTTACCCGCGGTAAATAACTTCTTGACCCAATATTCTGTTTTCTCGACCCGATATGAGATTTAGTGGCCTTGATAGGTCTTGATCAATACTCCCCCTCAAGATTAGGCATCCATATCATGGATAACTAATCTTGGAAGACCCACGACTCACACCTCATTAAAAAACTTAGAGAGAAAACCACTTGGGACAAAACTCATTTAAGGGAAAAGAGTGTGCAAACCGTGAGTGAGGTGACCTTTGATCAAGGATGGGTAAGCTCCGTGAGTCCAAGCTTTGGGTATATTCTGTCACATACCTTGAGACTCACGGCTTTTGTAAATATGTCCGCCAATTGATCTTCACTTCTTGTGAAGCATGGTACGATAACTCCTTCCCAAATTTTCTCCCTTACTTTGTGACAATCCACCTCAATATGCTTGGTCCTCTCGTGAAATACCGAGTTGGATGCTATATGGATAGCGGCTTGATTATCACAGTGTATGGTGATAGGATTTGGATGCTCAATGCCGAGATCTTTGAGGAGAGCTTTCAACCATGTCACTTCATTGGTTAGCTTCTTCATGGCCCGATACTCCGCTTCGACACTCGAGCAAGAAACCACTTTTTGCTTCTTGGTTTTCCAAGTTACCATGTTGCCTCCAATAAATGTACAATACCCGGTTGTTGATCTTCTATCATTCCTATCTCCAGCCCAGTCCGCATCACAATATCCTACTATCTCGGTGTTGTGATTGCGTCCCATCCAAATGCCTTGACCCGGTGATCCTTTGAGATATCGAAGGATGCGTTCCACCATGTTCCAAGTGTACTCGGTGGGATTTTGCATGTATTGGCTCACTTGGTTGACAGCAAAACACAAATCCGGCCTTGTGATAGTCAAATAGATTAGTTTCCCGACTAGCCGTCTATATTGAGTTGCATCGTTGAGAGGTGTCTCATTGTTCTCCCCCTTTCTCGCAACCTTATACCCATCTTCAAGTGGAGTCTTGACAGCTTTACACCCTAATTTTCCTGTTTCACTCAAAAGATCAAGTGTATACTTTCGTTGGGACATAAATAAACCTTCCGAAGTTCGGCAGATTTCGATTCCTAGAAAGTATTTTAGTTCTCCAAGATCTTTGATATCAAAAACAACTTTAAGATGATTTTTGATAGAAGAGATACCTTCCTTGTTGTTCCCGGAGATGATAAGATCATCAACATACACAAGGATGACTACCATACCTTGGTCACTTTGGAGTGTAAATAGGGTGTGATCTGCTTCTGACCTTTTGAACTCCTGGGACATAAGTGTAGTGCTCAGCTTGTGATACCACGCCCTTGGGGATTGTTTAAGGCCATATATGGCCTTGCGGAGACGCAATACATTTCCTGGAGATACCTTGTCCTCAAGACCGGGTGGAGGATGCATGTAGACTTCTTCATCAAGCTCTCCTTGAAGGAACGCATTTTTGACGTCCATTTGCCAAAGTTCCCATGAGAGGTTGATTGCCAAGGATAAAATAACTCTCACGGTATGTAGCTTGGTGACGGGTGCAAAAGTGTCATTGTAGTCTTCACCATATGTTTGACTAAATCCTCGTGCCACCAACCTCGCCTTATGCCTCTCTATTTCTCCATTGCTCTTGTACTTAATGGTGAAGATCCACCGTGAGCTAACTGCTTTCTTTCTCGGAGGCAATTTGGTTTCATACCACGTGTTGTTCATATCCATAGCACTTGCTTCCTCATCCACGGCATGACTCCACTCCTTTATTCCTTTGGCTTCATCATATGTCCTTGGGATGAATTCTTTGTCTATGTTGCTTAGAAACATCCGATGTTCTTGAGGTAGAAGGTTGAGAGAACACACTTGTTGGATTGGATGAGCGACTGCTTGTTGTGCGATTGAGTCTTCATCATCACTAGTTTCTACCCAATTCGGCGGACCTTTTCTGATCCGTGTGCTTCTCCTAAGTGTTTGTTGTTCCGTCATAGGATTATTCATAATCCGGGTGCTTCGCCGAAGTCCCGATCTTTGTTCTATATTCCCCACTTGATCCCCTAGTCTTTCTTCCATAGGTTCCTCGTTTTCCTCATCCGTGTGCTCTTTCTCATCCATGTCGGATTGTTGTGTGGATGATGCATTGTTATCCTCCCCCTCTGGTTGAAGGGTAATATGTTCTCCACTTTCCCTTGACTTTGTTTGGTTAAGGTGCTCAAGTAGGTGCTTTAGGCTTGCTGCTCGATCGGAGGTAGAGGTGGAAAGGTCTTTTAGACTTTCCCATTCTATTTTCCCGAAATATCCTTGTTCCTCGAGGAATTTGACATCTCTTGACACAAAGGTGCGGTTTGTAGTAGGATCGTAGCACTTGTACCCCTTTTGTGTTGGTGAATATCCAAGGAATATACATTTGGTGCTCTTTGCATCCAATTTACTCCTTTGTTCTCCTGGAATTAACACAAAACACAAGCAACCAAAGACTCTCAAATGATCAAGATAAGGTTTGTTACCATTGAGGACTTCAAATGGAGAGTGATCTTTGAGGATCTTTGTGGGTATCCGATTGATGAGATAGCATGCTACCATTACAGCATCTCCCCAATACTTCTTCGGTACCTTCATATGAAACATCATTGACCGTGCAACCTCCATGAGGTGCCTATTTTTCCGTTCCGCTACTCCATTTTGTTGAGGAGTATAGGGACAACTCGTTTGATGTACGATTCCGGCTTTTTGTAAGTGTTCTTGGAATTTTGCGCTTGTGTATTCACCACCATTATCCGATCGAAGTACCTTAATTTGAGCATTGAATTGATTAGTTATATAATTTTAAAAGTTTAAGAAAGCATCAAACACATGGTCTTTAGAATGGAGGAGTGTTATCCAAGTGTATTTTGATTTTTCGTCTATAAATGTAACAAAATACTTGAGATTATCCCTAGACATGCATTGTGATGTCCAAACATCCGAATGTATTAAATCAAAGCATTTCTCATAAATAGTACTTGAATTGGGAAAAACGATTTTGCAATGTTTACCCAAGATACAAGCTTCACAACTTACACTATTAAATAAAATATTAGGCATAATCAAACTCAAAGCTCGTGAGTGTGAATGTCCTAATCTAGAATGCCAAATAGAATCTAAATTACTAGTTACTCTAGAATTGAGACAAGATAGAAATGATTTATTTGTTGGAGATTCTTCGAGAACATAGAGGTCGTCCTTTGTTTCTCCTTTTCCTATGAGCTTTCCACTTTTAATATCATGAAACCATACATCATTAGGTCCAAAAATCGCATAACAATCAAGGTCGGTAGTTGCCTTTTTTACGGATAATAAATTAGAGGTGAATTTAGGCATATAAAAAGCTTTTGAATCTCTCTTGAATATTTCTAGATTACCTATACCCTTGATGGGCACTTTTTCCCCATTAGCACCTATCACATTTCCTAGTGATGGTTTAACATTGCTTAAGAGATTCGAATTACTTATCATGTGATGTGAGGCTCCGGAATCAATTATTAGACCTCTACTAGGTTTATGAGTAAAGAAAGTGGTACCGGATTCCTTGAGAGATGCCATAGCTTTGATGATGGCATCAAGGTCGGATCGTCTCACCACATCATCCATGCTTGTGTTCATAGCTATTCCTTCACCGGACTTGTTGGTGTTGTTGTGAGTAGATGAGCTTGGTGGGTTTTGTTCGCCTCCGACTTCATAGCTGAGATTAGCTCTTTGTTCTCTTTGGAATTTAGCCGGTTTAAGGTGTGAGTGAAGTACCCAACATTTGTCTTTGGTGTGAACGGTGCGCTTACAATGGTCACACACCATTTTCTTCTTGTCATCTCTGTTGTACATTGCCTTATTGACCGTGGGTAGATCCTTCTTTCCTCCAAACAATCCGCATGAACCTTGTTCTTTGTGAAGACGAGAACATATTTCCTCGAGCGTTGGAAGCTTCTTATCCCGAATAATATGTTTAATCAAGTCATTAAATGCTGGATTAAGAGTGAGAAGGAAGCTAAACACCTTATCTTGTTCACGCCTTTCTTGGAGAGTCTTCGGGTCGGTCGTACTTGGCCTTAGCATATCATATTCTGCCCAAAGGGATCTCCAAGTTCCAAAGTGCTTAGAGAAATCCGCATCTTCTTGGCGAAGCTCATTGAGCTCCTTTTGAATCTCAAATACTCTAGTGAAGTTTGAGATATCACCGAATACCCGTTTAAGGGTTTCCCAAAGTTCCTTCGCGCTCTCACAGTAGGAGTACGCTTCAAGAATGGATACTTCGAGTGAGTTTTGAATGATGGCTATGACAATTTGGTCTTCTTGAAACCATTTGTCTTCTTCATCAATTTCTTCTTCTTCGGCTTGAGAGTCTTCCTCCGAAGAGTCAACCGTTTTCTTGGGAAATTTCGTCTTTATGATGTGTTTCCATAGACCGAATCCACATAGAACTGTTTTGGCGGTTCTTGCCCATACTAGATAGTTTCCCCCTTTGAGAATGATAGGAATCACCAAAGCTTTGTTGTGTTCCATGGAAAATTTGTTATTACCCGTTGGATACTAGCAAGCTTTTGGAAGAATGAGAATGGAGTCTTTGCGCGGAAGAGGATGAAGAATGGGTGAAAGAGAATGCGAAAAATAGTTGAACCAACAAGAGATAAATCGATTTAATTAGCCTATGGTTCTGATACCATGTAATAATTTGATAGAAAAGAGAGAATAATTGAGATAATGATTGCAAAGTATAGTCGAGACCTTTAAGGATCAAATGTCTCCATTTTCATACATTTTTGAGGTTGCTATTACAATCTATATATAGATGTTTTGTACAAGATATTTTAGGTCTTTTTCTGCGGGGTTGAGCTATCGAGGAGGGAAGAGAATCGTGGATCCCGAGGAAGGTCAAGTCACTATCTTCCTCGGTCTTTGGGTTCCTTGGTCCAAAGAAGGTCATGTCACTATCTTCCTCGGTCTTGGGGTTCCTTGGTCCGAGGAAGGTCATGTCACTATCTTCCTCGGTCTTGGGGTTCCTTGGTCCGAGGAAGGTCATGTCACTATCAGTGTTGGAGTCCCTCGGTCCTGGCGTCCCTCGGTCTTGGAGTCCCTCGGTCTTGGCGTCCCTCGGTCTTGGAGTCCCTCGGTCTTGACGCCCCTCAGACTTAGAGTTGTCACGGGTTCCAGTTGGCTTCCCAGTTGCGAGTTTCCTCGGACCCACGAACTACCCGCGGTACATGATGCTTCGTACCGCTGCTTCTGATTCCTCGGACATGTTCCTTACCCGCGGTAAATAATTTCTTGACCCAATATTCTGTTTTCTCGACCCGATATGAGATTTAGTGGTCTTGATAGGTCTCGATCAATAATACACATTCACAATATTTTATATGATTTTTGGTGAATTCTTATATTATTATGATAAAAAAGTTTATAATTGTTTATAATGGTGTATGAAATGTTTATATTATTTATAAAAGGTTAAAGGATTGATTTATAAATTAAAAAGATTACTTTTAAAATTTAAAGAAAAAAAAGAAAATAGTATTTCTCTATATAGAAAAAATGGTATTTTATTATTTAGAGGTAGAAATCGAGGTGAGTTTTATTCTAAAGTAATATTTAGAGATAAATATAAAGATTGAATTGGAGAGGTTCTAATTAGAAAAAATAAAATCGAAGGAGAAAAAAAGGCAAAAAGGGGATGGTTGGTGAAGAGGATCAAGATGTAGAGTAATGAGTGATGACAATGGATTAAAAACGACAAAACATGTGACTCATTATTGTCTTAATCTGACGTGTCACTCTTATATAAAATAATGTGTCATGTGATCGTGACGAGTGTGACTAAAGTCTCTCAACGATTCGTATGATATTTTCTAATTTACTTTATTTAATTAGTTTGATAGATCCCAGGGGACCCGAAACTCGCTTCCCTATGAACGATCTCGAGATTCCTTTCACCTAACTCCCCCAAATTACTCAACTTACCTTACCACCTAGTATATATGGTATACATCATCTTTATTACTACTTTTTACCTATCTTTTAAAATTTATTAGGCGCTATAAATTCGATGAGATAACACTTTACACCTAATCAATAAATCAGAAATTATATTCAAAGAATTTTTTTTAAAGGTTTTTATTTACTTATATATAACTACATTTAGCTCATTTTTAATGGAGTTTTTTAATAGAGTTTCTTAGCAATTAAATATATTTATTTAAATCAAAAATAACTTCAAGAGTGAAGAACTAGCTTTTAAAATAGAGTCTTAAGAACCAACTCTTAACCACATTACTTTTACAAAACTGTTATTTATATTAAAAAATTATTTAGAATCTAATGTAAAACAGAATAAATGTACCTAGTGTAGTGGTTTATGTCCTACATTGGTTTTAACTTTAATGAAAGGTACAAATGTAATTTTAAGATCATCTTCTTCAATCCACCATATCTATTCCTAGCGAAAAACTGAATCCACCGTTTCCACTTTTCATCCTTAACATTATCTTTTTAGACTTTTTTGTATATTTACCCAACATATATAAATCTACTAAACATTATCAGATTTTGAGAAGAAAACAACTAAAAAATGTCGATTTCCGGTTTTTTTTATCGATTATAAAGAAATCAACATAGTTAACCACAAAAAACGGTTATTCGCCTCCTAGACGGCTTAAGTCACCAAGTTTTCTTACAAGAGTAGTTACTTGTTTTTATAGAAAAATTACTTTATAATTTTTTATCAAATTGTCCGTACAATGAAATTTAAATTTACTTCACATATTGCTAAGAAACTAGTAGTACATTTAATTTTTCATTGTTTATTTAGGCACCAAGTATTAAGTTTAAATTTTACTTACTTTTTAATTAAAAAATTATATTATAAAATTTGTCGATTAATAGTTATTCATTGACAAAAATAAAAATAATTTTACATATTAAAAGATTTAGAATAATGAATTAGTTGATATGATAATAAATTCACTAGAATTTCATTTTCACCGTAATATAGTCAACATGTAACTATGCGGAAGAACATTTTAGTGTTATCGATACAAAATTTCCAAAATTTGGTATGATCTCAAATCTGATTATATACATATTATGTCTGGTTAATATTATTTTAAGAGGTGACACTTTAAGAATTTGAACCCAAATATATCAAAACTATATATATAGTTTTTAAATCTAGATACATATACATGATAATTTTTCATTTTTCTTGGATACCAACCTGATAATATACATAGAAACAAACATGAACCTCTAAGATTTAAAAACAAAAAAATTATAAAATAATACATTAATTTTTTTTTTGTCTCAACGACAGATTATATTGGGTCACAATTAGTCGGGTCAATAACCAAATTCTTACATAATGTAGACGAGAAAATTCGATCCCTAATTATGCAAATGAATTACCCTGAGTGAATTTAATGCCCGGTCATTAGGTCAAGAAATATTTACAAATAATACATTAACTTACATTTTGAAGTATTTTACCTTTTTATCAAAAAAAAAACATGTAAAATCACCGATTTTTGTTCCCAAAAAAATAAAAAAATAATCTAATTAGTTATTACGTAGCAAAGGTGACTCCACCGTTTCTCTATAAAAACGAGCGCGCACGGTCAGTCTCTGAGCCACGAAAACAAGAGTTTTGTCTCATCAGTTCTCTCAAACCCTATCTGAATCACTCAATCAGACATTGTGAATTGATGCAGCAGAGAGGCCGATCCGTCAACCGTCGATCACGAAGCTTCTCTAGATCTAGACTCGCCGTCGAAGGCCACTGAACTGTTTCCCCAACCAATCCTCCTCTTTCATATTTTTTTCCGATTCCGATATGGCTGCATCGTACGGTGAGTTCACCGATCATATTCATGCCATTTATTAAATCTGGATTACGTTAATCTGATTTTGGTATTGGATGTTAATTGGTGTAGAGGAAGAGCGTGATATTCAGAAGAATTACTGGATTGAGCATTCGGCTGATCTGACTGTTGAAGCTATGATGCTTGACTCTAAGGCTTCTGATCTTGACAAGGAAGAACGACCTGAGGTACCCACATTTTTTTTGGATCTTTTCTCTTCTTAAAGTTGATAAACAAATTAGAATCAATGTGTGATATTTAAATCATCGAAATTTATTAGCTCTGCTTTGGATGATACACTATTTTTGCTTTGATTGTTTTGTCTCATTCAATTAAAAATTGGGGTCCAGTAGTTTCTTGAATTACAAAGCTAAATTTTGAATCTGATGAACTGATTTAATTGTTGCAGGTACTTTCTTTACTCCCTCCATATGATGGCAAATCGGTGTTAGAACTTGGGGCCGGTATTGGTCGTTTCACTGGTGAATTGGCTCAAAAGGCTGGTGGACTCATTGCTCTTGACTTCATTGATAGCGTCATTAAGAAGGTTTACTTCTTTGTTCAACTTCTTAGTCAATATTCTTCATTGCTTATGACTCCTAATCTTGAATGTTAACTTTCTTCTATCTTGCAGAATGAAAGTCTAAATGGGCATTACAAGAACGTCAAGTTTGTGTGTGCGGATGTCACATCCCCTGACCTGAAGATCACTGATGGATCCCTTGACTTGATATTCTCCAACTGGCTGCTCATGTATCTTTCTGACAAAGAGGTATAAGAATGAGTTGATTTTTGTTTTATCAAAGACCAAAGTTTACCTTTGTAATGAGGAAGTAGTTTAGTTTTGATGGTTCTTGTTTGGATGCAGGTTAGGCTTTTGGCAGAACGGATGGTTGGTTGGATAAAGGTTGGAGGATACATTTTCTTTCGTGAATCTTGCTTCCACCAGTCTGGGGACAGTAAGCGGAAATCCAACCCGACTCACTACCGTGAACCTCGTTTTTATACCAAGGTTCCTACTCTTTTTTATATCCAATTTAACATTCTCCAATACTGTAAATTCAATTGTTTAGTGGACGAAATATAGTTAGTATGCCTATAAGTAAGGACATGCGTAAACTATTATCTTCGTTTAAAAATTTTATGAGTCGGTGGGTTTGAATTGAATAATAAATGATACATAACATAACCACTTGAGTTCCCTCTTACTGACTGAGATGTAAATTTATCTTATGCCTTAGTCTTTGTTAGTTTTGGTTAATCAAACTTTGATGTGATGTCTTAGTCAATAGATATGTAGATACTTGTTTTCAAATCTGTCCCAGCAAATGATTGGAATACTTTAAGTACATTCACGTTGTAGTTACTTGGCATTTGTAATTCTATTGATTATAATCGATGGTAAAACATGCAGGTCTTCCAAGAATGTCAGACACGCGATGCTGCTGGGAATTCATTTGAGCTCTCTCTGATTGGATGCAAGTGCATTGGAGCTTATGTGAAGAACAAGAAGAATCAGAATCAGGCAAACCAAAACTCTTGTCTATCAAGCTAGTCCGATTTCTTTTTGTTCTGAAATCTTAATTATGAGTAACACTCTTCTGTTATGTTGGATGTAGATTTGTTGGATTTGGCAGAAAATCAGCTCAGAAAATGACAGAGGTTTCCAACGTTTCTTGGACAATGTTCAATACAAGTCCACTGGAATCCTACGTTATGAGCGTGTCTTTGGACAAGGGTTTGTGAGCACTGGTGGACTCGGTAAAATTCCATTTCGCTTTTGTTTTTGTTGTATGTGTGTGAGGCTCTGTGCCTTAATTTATCAGTACTTATGTGTGTATGTGTCATGTTTCTTGAATCAGAGACAACAAAAGAATTTGTGGAGAAAATGGATCTGAAACGAGGACAGAAAGTGTTAGATGTTGGGTGTGGCATTGGTGGAGGTGATTTCTATATGGCTGAGAAGTTCGATGTTCATGTTGTTGGCATTGATCTCTCTGTTAACATGATCTCGTTCGCGCTGGAACGTGCTATTGGACTCAACTGCTCTGTTGAGTTCGAGGTAGCTGATTGCAACACAAAAGAATACCCGGACAATTCTTTTGATGTCATTTACAGCCGAGACACTATTCTGCACATCCAAGTACCCAACTTTATATCATTTGTTCTCTCTTGGAAGTTTATCATTGCAAATGCTTATTCATTATCTCTTTTGTTGTTCAGGACAAACCAGCTTTGTTCAGGACTTTCTTCAAGTGGCTTAAACCAGGAGGTAAAGTTCTCATCAGCGACTACTGTAGAAGCCCGAAAACTCCATCTTCTGAGTTTTCTGAGTACATCAAACACAGAGGATATGATCTCCACGACGTTCAAGCATATGGGCAGGTTTGTGTTGTTTTTCAAAGATATGTTTTTCTTTCGTTAATTCACTAAACCCTGTCACTAATTTCTGTAACACTAATCTCTAATGTAGATGCTAAAAGATGCTGGCTTTGTCGATGTGATCGCAGAGGACCGTACTGATCAGGTAAGTGAATCTAAAATATAACATTTTTGAAACCAAGGACTTAGTCTTAACAGAGTTTCTAAATTTTATGGTATTTTCTAATGATTTCAGTTTATGCAAGTCCTGAGACGTGAACTAGAGAGAGTCCAAAAAGAAAAGGAAGAATTCATCTCCGACTTCTCCAAAGTCGGTATCTTTTAATTGTTGACAAAATCAAATCTTTACGGGATTTTGAAATGTCAGTTTATGTCACAAACTTATATAAATGAACGCAGGAAGATTACAATGAGATTGTAGGAGGATGGAAAGCAAAGCTTGAGAGGTGTGGATCGGATGAACAGAAATGGGGACTCTTCATCGCCAACAAGAACTAATGAATCAACTTCTCTGTTTTCTTTCTTCAATAAAAATTGTCATTTTCGTTTGGTGATGATGTGGACTTTCATTATGGTTAATGTAGTTCCTCCTTCAATTTCTCCTTTTGATGTTATGTGTCAACTGAATTGCGTGTCTTTGTTTTCTTGTAGATTCTACTCTTGAGTTGAAGAATATTTTCAATGTATTTGTGTTACACTTGGTTTGCTTTATCAGTTTGATTCAAATTACAAATCGTCAATTGAACCAGACTTCTTAAATAAAAATTTGGCCTTTTGGGTATAGCTGAGTTGATCTCAAACCAAACTGTCACATTCTTGATATAAACTGCGATTGATTCAAGCTCTTCTCCAAAAATTATTCAACTTTCTCCTATCGCTAACTAGCCATTTTCAGCCCAAAAGGATACATTGTATTGAAAAAACATTCCATATGGTATAGGAAACCTAGAAATGACACATTGAAGACTGTCAGAGTCCTCTTTAGGTTTGACCCAACCCTACCTCTACTATACACACCTACTCTTCTATTTCTGTAATCAACAGTGTCCATTTCAATGTCTCACAGTCAATTTATTTGCAAAATCTATCAATATTGTTTCATATATATAATTAAATTAGTACTTCCCAATTGTGAATAATACACAAATCCCATTGTAGGTCTATGATATTATTGCATGCTTTTAGAAAGAAAACCACACATATCGATAGAGTATGGAAGTAACGTACCTGAATAGCTTAATTAATATACACAGAGAATTTGATGCAGTCTTACATTGTCAGAGTAGTCTTATTAATGTGTATTTTGTCTACATCTGTACATGTAGACATGTGACATATGTTTATTATGATGACCTCATGATAAGAGAGCTCACTGACAATTATAATTGAAAAGAAGCTTAAGAATAGGCTTTAATCATTTATGTATTGATGATATATATAAAAGAAAAAAGAGTAGGGAAAATGCAGAGAATTGGAGAAGGTCGGGAGTGAGTGAAGAGAGCGAACCAAAGGTCCACCTCATGACTGTCACCATTTGGTCCCTCTCCCACAAACCCTCCTTCTGTCTTGTCAATTCATTTCTCTATGTGACCACCATTCTACCATTTTTTTTTTTTATCTCAAAGAATTTTCCATATTTTGTCCAATTTTCGATTTTTTACTTTTTTTTTTTTACTAAAAACAAATTTGGGCAGAAATTCAAACTATCTACCATACACGGGACACCGTTCTTGTTTACATATCCCGTGACCAAATGAAAATCATTTAAATATGTTATATTGTGACCAACAAATTTCAAACCAAAATTTTAATCAACATAATTATTAACAAAAATCTTTCAATTCTTAAGGAATTAAATATTTGGTCATTAAATAATCAAAATATTTTGACCAATCGATATATTATCAAAATATTATGACCCATTTTGACGATAAACTATATTACAACTCAACTTTGATCATGATTATAATCATTGGCACAAAAAAAGTAGTTTTGATTAATTTTTAATCAAAATTAAATGATCAAATATCGTTCATTGAAAATTTATGTTGGTCAAAAATTAATCAAAACAACTGTTTTTTGACAAATTTATAATTATAATCATAGTCAAAATTGAGTTCTTTTCTAATAGTATTGAGGGGAATTAGTCTCTAGCCTACATCAACAAAGCAACTTCTTTATCTAGTGTGAAAACCACTAGACTATCACCATTAATTAAATGTTTGGATTTTAAAACCTAGAATATTATAATATACCCACTATTCTACCATTTTTCGAAAAGATAATAATCATTTTTAGTTCTCATTTTAAATATCATATCTATTTTTTGTATAGATACACACCAATATTGTCTACGTTACGTTGGAAGTGATATTTTGGACACCTTGAGCGTTGTCCGATGTTCGAATTTTAAACCTATTAAGCTTAAAGTTAGAGGAAAAATGTATCATCTACATTATGCAACAATGCTATTAGATCAGGAAAATCTAATCTATAGTTTAGACTCAAAACTTTATGGGGAGACAGAGAGTTCAGATTTGTATTATGAAAATAATTGAAGAAGCTGTTGACTTATGTTTTCTATCAAAATTTAACCATTTGAGTCATTTGACTAAAAACAATTTATTATATACAAATGATATTAAAAAGTTTGTTTTTATTCAAGAAAAATAAAAGTGAATATAATCCTCTTGACTTTAAGCTTATATGAATGAAAAGAGAAGAGATAGATTCTTAAGGATCTATGGAAATAACCAAAAGATGTTAAACTGTACGATTACACTTTACAATTAATTAATTACAATTCACGAGAAGATTGATGCTATGTTTCTTTTTTTTCGTAACAACAAAATATACAATAGGATCATAGTACGTACGTGTGATTATCAGTTGACCATACGAGTACCCATACATGTATTTCTCATCTTACTATTTTCACTTTTACTTCGTATAAACTGATTAAAGTTATGTATTTTTGCTTACTTTAAAGCACACAATCATCATGGAGACATAACACTACAAGAAAAGGGTGCTAAAACCGACCACAATACTGACGGTTCTTAAGTTGTAGGAAATTTTTGACTAAACGGCAATCGGAATTGACGGAAAAAAAAAACGACTCGTCAGTAAGCGAATGTATTTTCCGACGAGTACTGGCCGCTTAGGTAAATCCGACCGTTATTGACGGCTAACCGTTAAAAATAAATAACACGTTCTGCATATGTTTTTTTAAGAGTTCGAATGTAGGTGAAACGGTCAGAAATGATCGGTATGTTTTGCGAATCCGGTCAGAAACCGTCGGGTAATTTTAGTATATATCTTCAACAACTTCATTTTGTTTTCCTTAGGCTAAACACGGGGAAAAAACTGTCCTTCCGTTTTCCTTATACTAAACACAGAAAAAACCATAATGTCAAAGATTTGTTTTCGTTCATGGATGGATCAAGAAAGAATGGATCCAGAAACAGGGTTACTTACCGACGAGTATGCGGAAGGACTCAAGAAGTTTATGGATTTCGCCGGAAATCAAAGCCTGACGCGAGAAAAAGGTAAGATGTATTGTCCCTGTACCAAATGCCGGAATATGAGATTTATAGCTGTAAAACAAGTATGGATGCATCTATACAGTAGAGGATTTATTCACGGGTATAAAGTATGGTACTCGCATGGGGAGGACGCATCCATGGTTAACTTTGCTAGTACTAGTGAACAGATAGATTTTGGTTTAGGGGCGGAAACAAATGATCATGAAAGAGTAGAAGCTATGGGTAGTGGTGGGTGTACTGGGGAACAAAGGGAAGGTCGTGTGGGTGAAGAATCTACTGTAGAGGTGGAAAACAATGTCGGGACACTTCAGATGGTGAACAATTCATTTAGAGAGAATATTCCAGCATTCGAGGAGGGTAGAATAAGAGGAGAAGAACCTAACCTAGAAGCACACAGATTTTTTGATATGATAGAGGCAACGAAGAAGCCTTTGTGTAATGGGTGTGACGATGATGTATCTCCGTTATCAACTGCAACTGACTTGATGAATATCAAGACATATTACAATTTAGCTGAGACCTGCATTGATGCGATTGCTAATTTGTTTAGGAGGAGTCTCCCGAAAGATAACATTGCGCCTGGTTCGTACACAGAGGTTCAGAAATTGGTTGCAGGCCTTGGATTACCTTATGAAATGATAGATGTTTGTATTGATAACTGTATGATATATTGGAGAGCGGATTCAAATGCAAGGAAATGTCGATTCTGTTGTAAACCTAGGTTCGTGGAAAGTAGCAGAAGAGGACGCGTGCCACACAAACGTATGTGGTATTTACCTCTAGGCGATAGGTTGAAGAGGTTATATCAGTCAGAACGTACAGCGGCAGCAATGCGCTGGCATGGCGAACATAATACACAAGGGCAGATTACGCACCCTTCAGATGCAAAGGCATGGAAGTATTTTCAGTCAACATATCCAAATTTTGCTGGGGAAAAAAGGAATGTATATCTCGGGTTAAGTATAGATGGGTTTAGTCCGTTTGGGAAACATGGGAGGCAATATTCAATTTGGCCAGTGATTGTTACACCATACAATTTGCCACCTTCGCTGTGTATGAAGTCAGAGTTCTTATTCTTAACAGTCCTTGTTCCTGGACCATAGCATCCTCGAAGATCACTGGATGTATTTTTACAGCCACTCATTTATGAGCTTAATCAGTTATGGGAGTTTGGCGTAGATGCATATGATGTTTCTTGTGGTATAAATTTCAACATGAAAGCAGTCCTAATGTGGACTATAAGTGATTTCCTGGCTTATGGAATGTTATCAGGGTGGACAACACATGGTAGGATATCATGTCCCTGGTGTCAAGATAACACAGAAGCGTTTCAGCTGAAACATGGAAGGAAGACCTCTTGGTTTGACTGCCATCGGCGATTTCTTCATAAGGATCATCCATACCGGAAAAGCACAACATTGTTTACGAAAAACAGGAAAGTGATGTATGGTCCACCGTCGGAACCAGATGGTACATCGATATTAACCCAACTAAGATATTTTGGTGCTGAGCGAACAACAGATTGCGGGGGAAATGGACATTATCCTGTTGATGGTGTGGGGGAGTATCACAACTAGCACAAGAAGAGTATATTTTGGGATTTGACGTATTGGAAAAATCACCTTTTAAGGCATTGTTTAGACGTCATGCACATTGAGAAAAACGTCTTTGAGAATATAATAAATACTGTCATGAATGTTCCGGGGAAAACGAAAGACAATTTGAAATCTAGATTAGACTTGCCAGAAATTTACGATAGACGAGCACTGCATATAAGAGGGAACAATAAAGTTGGCCCTTTCCCTATATTCAGGTTGGATGATGCAAAAAATGTAAATGAAATGTTACATTATAATTGTGTAAATGATCTAACTTTCACTAAATCGATGTTTTATGTCGTGTAATAGGGAATTTTTTTCCATTGGATAAACATGAAGTCAAATTTCCTGATGTATACGCATCAAATCTGCGTAATTGTGTTGATAGCTTGGAAGATAAATTTACAGGGATGAAGAGTCATGATTGTCATGTGGTTATGCAACGCTTATTTCCTTTTGCGTTTGCGTATCTTTTACCAAGAAATGTACACGCAGCGATTGCAGGTAAACTTGAAATATGTTAAAAGAAAATTACAATTTTATGATGACACTGTACAATTAATTTTATATGTACAACTAACGCAGGTGTAGGGGCTTTTTTCGTGACTTGTGAGCTCGGACCTTAACGTCACACGAAATTAAAAATTTAAATGAGACAATTCCAGTTATCTTGTGTAATCTTGAAAAAATATTCCCTCCATCGTTCTTTGATGTAATGGAACATCTTCCTGTCCATCTCCCAAGAGAAGCAGGTAATTTTATTTTCCAACATGCATTTCGACTATTGGTAGATTATAAAAACTTCAATGACGACTTGACTTGTGATATAGAGCTTGGTGGGCTAGTTCAGTATTGATGGATGTATCCATTCGAACGATACATGTTCCAACTAAAAAAAAAGGGTGAAAAACCTTAGTAGAGTGGAGGGTTCAATTGTAGCACAAAGCGTCAATGAAGAATTGGCGAACTTCTCTGCAATGTACTTTCATCCGCAAGTACAAACAAAGAGTAGAAGACCAGCTCGCCATGATGATGGTGGCGAACGCCCACTTTATCAAGCATTTGTTCCTGACATGTTTGCGGAAATCGGACGACTTAGTGGTAAAGCAAAACAAAGAAAATTAAGTTCGACGGAGATGAAAACCTTGCACATGTATCTTGCTAATAACTGCAATGTGATTGACGAGCTAGAACGGTGAGTCTGCTTATGTGAAAATGAGATATGTTTCATACCATCCCATTGCTAAAAAAATATATTTGATATGTTTTTGATGTTATTGCTAGTTTATACATGGCACAAATTAGATCTGCTTACCCTCTAGACTCTGAAGAAGAGCTATATGTTAGAAAAGAGGGCGAGTTCACGGAGTGGCTACATTATTATGTAAGTCGTTTTATAGTCTTGTTTTCATTGCCTACATAGTCTTGAATCCTATAAGTAAAAATGTATATCTTATGTTGATTATAGGTGATGAATGGTCCGTCACATGGGCAAACATTTCCGACATGGCTACAAGAGTTTGTAATGGGCCCGCTTGGTTTGGCGAATGAATATCCAATGTACTGCACAAGGGGTTACGCGTTCAAAATTCTGAGAGAAGGCATGAGAATACCCACATCTGATTACAGTGTGTCGTCTACGGCAGGAGACACAACATATTATGGTGTCCTACGGGAGGTACTTGAGGTTCGCTACCCTGGACTTCTTGACTTGAAGTGTATTGTCTTCTATTTTGACTGGTATGATCCAACGTTAGGAACTGGGTTTGTGTCGATGAGTTCGGTGTCACGTCTATTAACTCTAGACGGAAGCTGCAGAAATTTCAACCTTTTATACTTGCGTCACAAGCTGACCAAGTTTGCTATATTTCCTACCCACAAGTCTCGCAAAGAAAAAACGGATGGATAACAGTGGCATCTATAACCCCACGAGGACGGCTAAATGGTTTTTCTGAACATGCTCCTATGCAGCAAAATAATGCAGGAATAATTGGACCCCTCGAGATTTCACTAGGTATTGACCTTTGTGTTGATATAACACAACATGCGATGCTACGGTCCATGACAACTCAGACGAAGATATTGAAGAATTTGGTTATAATTATGCCTCGACTTCTAATTCGGGATCAGAAGAGGAGGGGTCTGACTATGATTAGTAATTTACTATGTTACACAATGTAAAATTAGTAGAAATATTCATCTGTATTATGAAACCAGTTTTTTCAAATTAATAATGTAGCAGAAATATTCATCGGTAATATGTGATGCAATGTATGTTTTTTTTTCAATGAAGAAAAAAAAAAGGTGGTCAGAAACGGTGGGTCCAAACCGACGGTTATTGACCGTATTAGTAATAGACAAGCAATATTCATTGGTTATATGTGATGTAATGTATGATTTTTTTTCCATGAAAGAAAAAAAAAAGTGGTCGGAAACGGTGGGTCCAAACCGACGGTTATTGACCGAATTAGGAGGGAAAATTTCCCGGCCTAGTTAGGCGTAACATGGAAACGTGTCGCGGAAGCCGCTGCCACGTGGATTAATTTTTTACTTACTGACCGGTATTGACCGGATCTGATTTAATAACACGATTTGCCACTTCGTCTTCTCCATTTTTGTTGCAGGTGTAAGCGTAGAAATCGAGGGTCTTCTCCCCGACGATTTCAGGTGCAACCTCCGGCGGACCTCACCACCATCTCGGCCGACTATTTGCTTCATGTAAGTCTCTCAAAAAACTTCTTTAGTGTTTCCTCTTTTGGTAAAAATAGGATTTAGGGAAACTTTTGTTAAGGTTGGTTTTGGAATCGCACGGTCACCTTCGCCTATGTATGATTCCAATGGAAATTGCCAGCAAAATTTGTAGTAATCATGTGTTTAGGCCTTCATCACTTGAACAATTTGTGTGGTCTCTCTCTCTCT